>VZTO01022470.1:144598-167050 GCA_013400615.1 Syrrhaptes paradoxus
CAGCAGGGTGGCAAGGGGGGAGTCGCTTAAAGGTGTCTGGTGTTTTTTGGGGGGGGGGTTGGGGCTTTCAAATGGATAGTTTCTTGTAATAATTGTTTTCTTTCAAACCTCTAGGGATATTCTACTCATTTTGTTACAAAACACAGGAGTACAACACTACCTATCATCTTGTGTATCAAGGTTGAAACACCAGTGATCTGCATTGCTCAGAAGTGTGCTGAAACTCTTGACTGCTCCATTTTATGCACACACACCAGCCGTTAACAATACAATGTTTGTCCTTAACAGTGGCCAGCTGCTTTATTGTGTACCAAGTGGTGTGAATGGGCATAAAACTGTCTGTTACATTTTTCAGGTTTATGCAGCCAAGTGCCATAATTCTGTTCTGCACTATGTCGACCATGATTTGCAATATCTGTATCAGTGCTTCAAAAACAAATGTTATTAATTTATTGTCCCCTTTACAGTGACGGGTTTTGCGAGAGCACCTAAGAGCTGCACTTACAGAACCAAAGCCCAACTGCTGCACACTGACATGGAGAGACAGTTCACTTCCTACCCAAAGACTGGATACTGAACCAGTCCTCCCAGCGAAGATGATGGGGTGGCTTGCTGGGTTGGAGTACTGGGCCTAGTTTCTGTATTGCTTTAAGCAGCTCAGTGCAAAACCTGTAGTTGGCAGTAAGTTTGTCAGTGTGCTTACACATCATCCGGTGACTGACTCTGCTTACTGGTTTTAAATTCCAACCAGACCCATTCTAT
The DNA here is from genome assembly GCA_013400615.1 of Syrrhaptes paradoxus. Taxonomy (NCBI): domain Eukaryota; kingdom Metazoa; phylum Chordata; class Aves; order Pterocliformes; family Pteroclidae; genus Syrrhaptes; species Syrrhaptes paradoxus. Next base: position 145,361 of record VZTO01022470.1, read on the forward strand.
GTTGTCACATTTTGATGAGGTTTTTGTGTGCAAGGACCAGGAATGAAGGACTAGTTTTAGCTCATCCTTTATGCAAAGTCTCTGCCCTTCTCTTCCAGACCTGCGTGGCTCCCTATGAAATTGTGAGGGAGAACTCTCACATTCTGGAGCAGGTCCAGAGAAGGGCAACAAAGCTGGTGAAGGGTCTGGAGCACAGGTCTTACGAGGAGTGGCTGAGGGAGCTGGGGCTGTTTAGTCTAGAGAAGAGGAGGCTGAGAGGAGACCTCGTCACTCTCTACAACTGCCTGAAAGGAGGGTGTAGTGAGGTGGGTGCTGGCNTGGGTTGACGGTTAGACTTAATGATCCTTGAGGTCTTTTCCAACCTTAATGATTCTATGATTCTGAACCCAAATCCCTTTATTTTGCTTGCGGTTCAGCCCTTGCAGACAGCAGCCAGTAGAGGACAGTGTGGTTCCATACTTGACTGCGTCTCTGAGTGCTTTCTAATGAACCCTTTCACAGGACAGACTTAAAACTATTAGGCAGTGTGAAGGCACCCATTGATTCCTGCTTTCATATTGTCACAACTGATTGCTGTATATATTTGAAGAGTAAGTGCAAAATATGAAAAAGGACCAAGTTACAACTATTTTCAGTGCCATAAATATGTGAGATGTCTTTTAACAGCAGGCATTGCCTGGGGAGCACCACTAGAAAATTAAATGGTACCTTTATTCTGAAGTAGTTGCATGCATACACATACACCTTTATTTTGTTATTTATTTAATAGGGCCAAGTGAGTGGAGTTGTGCCAGCAGAAGCACTGTTCTGGGGCGAATTTTTCAGGATGCACTGCTTATTTTTCCGAAATGAAACATCAAAATTGGTTGTAGTTACTTAATGCTAGTGCATTTGTATAACAAGTTTGTCTCCCTTTTTTTTGTTTTCTTTTCTAGATATTTCAAGGGAACACTGAACTGTACCAGGAAGTCCGCAATAATTTCATTCCACCGATTGTTGCACGTTTTTTTAGGATTAACCCCTTAAAATGGCACCAGAAAATTGCAATGAAAGTAGAATTACTAGGATGTCAGTTTAGTATAGGTAAGGCAACAGAACACCTTTCCACTGTTCAAGACAAGCAGTGAAATAATTTGGCAAAGATTAGATTGTGGGTATACTTTCCATGACAGAAAGTACTTTTTAGCTGCATAATCCTTCTGTAACTGATACTTCTGAATTTCTTACAAAGTTATTACACTTAACCTGGAAAAGACCTAGTTTAGGTGTAAAGAAGGTAATTTAGAAAATAAGTGTTTCAAAATACACCAGTCACTTGCTTTCCATGTTACTGATTCATGGGGTTTTTTTTCCTCATTATATAACATGAACAAAAACTTTAGAGCAAACTGTTCCAGCTGTCTTCTGCTGAAAAAGAAACATGGAAAACTGCCACTTCAAAAAACTTTTTAAATAAATTCCTTTCTTCTGAAGGCCGTGCTCCTAAAATCACCATGCCACCACCACCACAGAACAAGAATGATGACAAGAATGGTGACTTCAGTGATGACTTCATTAATTCAGTGAAGACTTCATTGCAGACAGATAAAACAACTTTCACACCTGAAATAAAAAACACCACAGTGACTCCAAGTGTCACCAAAGGTATCCACAGTTAAACAGTACAAGAGTTTGGGAAGTCTGTACAGTACTTTGTGCTTTCTGAATTTGACTTTTCTCAACACTTATTACAGCAAATTATCAATCTTTTTAACCTTTACCACATATTAAATACAGATATGATTAAAAATGTACGGTTGCATACTGCGTGTGAAACAAAACACATCTTTCAACTCAGATGTATATAAAGTTCTGTCTTTCAAAACTTGTTCAAACCGAGCTCGGCTTTTAATTACTGAAGAAATTTTGTCAGAAGTAGTTGCAACTTCCCTTCCAGAATTAATCAGATGTAACAGCTTTGTTATTTAATTTGATCATCTCTTAGGGCAAAACACTTTTGACATTGCTAATCTTAACATGGAGCAGTCATGTTGGCATGAAATTAGGAAAACGTAATCTGGAATTATCATTTTATTTATCAAATCATCAGAAAAGGGAGCAAGATCCCTGCAGATGCAGGCATTGGTGGAGTGTCCTTTGGATGGCAGGGGACAGGATGGTCTCATATCATAGGCAGACCCAGCATAGGCTGATTGTGATTAACGGTTACGGTCCTGGGGTTCAAACTTGAGTGATTGCATATTCCTGCTCTTTTCATTTTCCACGTTAATAATAAAATACGTTGTTCTAACAGAAAAATCTTTCTTACATTAAAACAAATGTGTTTATTTTGATGAAAAAACTTTGCAAAACTACAAGCTGTGCATACATGTAGAAGAGCTAGATGTTAAGTGACATTTGCACTGTGGGAGCATCCAGCAGGGTAGCTGAGCTGGGGGATCTGGTGCGATTAACGCTATACATGAAAAATATGTGCTTTACCCAAGTAATTTTCAAATTAAAAAGTGATTTCCAAGAAGCTGTTCTGTCTGACACCACTTAATTTAATGGCTTTCAGATGTGGCATTGGCAGCAGTTCTGGTTCCAGTGCTGGTGATGGTCTTCACTACTCTGATTCTTATCTTAGTTTGTGCGTGGCATTGGAGAAACCGGTAAACGAACAGATTAATGAAAGTACTTTACATGAATGTTAGCCTGGTGTGTGGGAATGAAATGCTGCATGTATTGCTATGGGAACTACATGGTCCACGCTTGTGGAAGGATTTTTTCAGAATTGTATTCTCTGTGAGAAAATGTTTACTTGAATAGCGAGGACAGTGAAAACACCTTTTTGTAACTTTTCTTTAGAACTGCTTTTACTAAAAACTGGTTTCTCCAGTAGCAGCAGACTGGTGATAAAAAGCCAGGTTATTGGTGCTTATACTGTAAATTTGAGGACCAGTTACAGCCAAGGTGACAGTTACTGAGCATTAATTAACGCACTTTCCAATAAGCAGACTAGCTAAAATACCCCCTTTATCTTTTTTCACAGCAAGAAGAAAACTGAGGGCACTTATGATCTACCTTACTGGGATCGTGCAGGTAATAAAATGGTTTTATGAAATCCTTTACTTGGCATTTTTGGTTTGAGGCATATTTCAGATTGCAGCAACAGCCAGTTTCACCTAGCAGAGAAACTTGTCTGATGCTAACTGATGTAGGCATAGTGAACACTGAATTTCTTTTCTGGACAGACTTAACTGCTTCGTTCTCTGAACTTTTTTCCGAACTAGAAAACGCCTTGTCTCCTGCTAGAGCTTACAGCTTCACATTTTTTTTTAATTATACAACATGAGGGGAAAAATAATGANCCCTGTTAACTTGAGATCAGAAAATTCCACTTGCAGCACTTAGCAAGTGTCCTGAAAATATTTGTGCTACAGCATAAAGGGCTGCTGCAGCAGCAGGCTTTGTACTGCCTGTATGACTGTGCTTCACTTCTCTCTCCTCATGTTGAAAATTTCCACATATGTATATTTGCTCACTGGAAGTTTTAAGTATGCCTTATCCTTCAGCCAAGAAACCTTTTAATGACCTTATTTATTACATGTCCATTTCTGATAGGTCACAGTATTGTTGGCTTAGAAGATTGGACTCAACATACCTTGTATTTAAATGTCAGTGATAGACATGTCAGATTTTTTTTCCTGTTTGCTTAAATTTAAATGTTCAGTGTGCAGGTCTGTTTTAAAAGGAAATTTGGCAAAATGCAATATCAAAGCAATGTTGCTACACTTCTCTGTGGAACCTCTGTCTGTCCCCCCCCCAGGTTACCTTAAATTTTGTCAAACACTGTGGTTTTGAATCTCCTGTTTCTGGACTTTACCTGCGGGATGGTCTCTTAAAGATGGAATGAAATATGTTAATGGACAGCAAAACTGGAATGGCTCTGTCAACTGGGGGAAGGGATAGGGGGAACCTAACAAAAACCAACCCTGCCTACCTTCTCTCAAGAAAACATTCATGACCACAGTCATTCCTTGCAATTTCCACTGAAGTTAAAATCCACTTCATTCAGTTTTTTGGAAATATTCACTGATCAGCCTTTTTCAACAATTATGTGAGTCAGAAACATGACATTAAAAGCCAGAAGTCACATTAATTAAATGCAGTCTTAGGTTATAACTGAGATTGTTTAAAATTTTATATAAATATTTGAGACACGAATTAAGAATCATGGCTGACTTTTTCATATTTTCTGTGTTGTATTTTATGAGTTTATTAATGTGATCAGTAGCCCCAGCACTGCTGCTAATGGACATTCAGGGATAGATTCACTAGATTGCAGCAGTTCTGCAGGTTTTTGAAGGGGGAGCATTCAGGCAGGGTGACTGGGAGATAGTAATGTTTCCACCTCTGAATCTTCAGTCTTTCAGAAAATACTAAAATATCTTTGTCATGCAAATACTGGTAATTGAGTGGTTTACCTACTATTACAAAATATAAGCTGTACCTTAAAACACAGTATATATGCAGTCTTTGTTTTGTTTCTTAATCCATCTGAAGGATGGTGGAAAGGAATGAAGCAGTTTTTGCCGACCAAATCAGCAGAACATGAAGAAACTCCCGTACGCTACAGCAGCAGTGAAATTAGTCACCTAAGACCAAGANTTGGCTACATTTAATTAGTTCCTGTTTGTTTTGGGGAACAGAGGAGAAATGAATAGTTCTGTTGGTAAGTGCATTTCTTAAAATGTAAGCTTTTTCAGATCCCTTCTCAGTGTATCAAAACAGTATGCATTAATTGACTTGATGTGCTGTGGATAGACACTTGCCCAAGTTAATGCAGTAATTTAAAGTTTCTTGCACTTGTTCTTAAACCCCATAAAGGGCTGAAGGATTTTTTTTAGTTATGTCTTCATACACTGGAAATAATTTCACCCCATTATCTTTATGCAAAAATCTGAAATGTGGCACTCTGTTCCCTACGCTGACTGTATAGATTAAATCATTATTTTCATGAAGAAAAGGAGGAGTCGCTAATAATGACAGATGTCCTTTACTTGGTGAACCAGTTATTAGAGGAAGATGATTGACTATGCCTTTGGTTCTGTGCTTACATGCTGATGGCAGAAATATGCAGATGTGCAGGAATCAGGGCTTCACAGCAGGCAGAATTACATTTTTCTTCTTGGATGTTTGTCTGTTTTTACCCAGCTAGCCAGATTTGTCACTTCTGAGCCCTTTTGTAACTGAGATTATCTGTTGAACTAAAACATCTCAGCTGACCATGTTGCAGGCTTCCCCTCTCAGAGGACAAATCCTCTGCTTCAAGGACCACTTTTTATCCAAAGCCAGCCAGGATAACTTCATTTAATTCTAATTTTGTAGGGAAGGATGTTTCAAAAATTTTTGTTTTGGGGCAGATTTACAGCATGGGAAATTGCAGCTCACAAGGGAAGAAGTATCAACTTGAGAAATGGAGATGATGTAGCTATTCCAGTGGCTTTAACTACTGGGTAGAGATGACTTTTTTTTTTCCAAAGCAATTGGCACTGGCAGACAGAGACAGACCACTGGTTTGATCTAGGGTAATAATTTCTGCGACGCTATTGACAGGTTATATTTGATGTGATGCCAATGGAAGAAAGTTTTCCATTAAGTGTATTTTTATTTTGTTTTTGTTGGGGCTTGCAACACAGAGTATGCTCAGCCACTGGTAGGGGGAATTGTCGGCATGCTTCATCAGAGGTCAACCTTTAAACCAGAGGAAGGGAAAGAAGCAAGTTATGCTGATTTGGACCCTTACAATTCACCTGTACAAGAAGTTTACCATGCTTACGCTGAACCACTACCTATAACTGGACCAGAATATGCAACTCCAATAATCATGGACATGTCCAGCCACCCCAGCACACCTCTTGGCATTCCTTCCATTTCCACCTTCAAAGCTGCAGGGAATCAAGCTCCTCCACTGGTGGGAACTTACAATAAACTCTTATCTAGGACAGACAGCACATCATCAGCACAGGCGCTGTACGATACACCAAAGGGGCAACTGGGGCCAGGTGCTGCCAATGAACTGGTGTACCAGGTACCACAGAGCCTGGCCCATTCCACTGGGAGCAAAGATGAACCAAGTTAGCTCATGAGTAAGGTACAATGATGTCTGTTCTTAAAAGCCAGTTCTGTAAAGCTGACAGTTACTGTTTTTTAGTTGCATTGTTTTGATGTTAGTCTTAAATAATATGATGTTGAACCAAAAGATGTGGTATCAGAGGTCTGGGAAACCAGTAATTCTGCCTTTCCTTAAGCTGTATATATAATTACAGCTTGTCTCCTGCAAAACTGTGGGCTTTTTTATTACTACTGTACAACTGTCCATCAGACATGAGAGAAGAACTCCACATTAGCTTCAGTAACTCATAGATGTGAGTGATGAATTGGGAGAAACAGTTTAAAGTACAAAAGCAAATACTTTCTTGCTGATGGTACTGTTTCAGGGGGTGGGGGGAACCCCAAACCCAAAGCTCCTCGCTTTCTAAGATCTGTATGTAAGCATTATAGCTTCTAAAATTCATTTTACCCTATAAAATGTCTGCACAATTTTGGACTTTAAAAACTATCAGGACTGGTGGCAAAAATCCCATTAACTTCATGGCATAAAATAGTTTTGATTCTAAATTACATTATTTCAGGTTTTGTTCACAGGATTAGGAATCATCAACTGCGTGTTCCTCAGAAGTTTCCCACCATTTTTGTTAGCCTTCCAAAACTAGAATCTGCTGTCTGTACAATATATGCTCTGCCTCATCGACTTAAGCTACTCAGTCTTGTTCCTTCCTAGGGATCCGGGAGGCACAGACCAAGTAATACAAGCGAACTACATGGCAACTGCTTTAACATTTTGCCCTACTAAGTGAAGGCTACAATGAATAGCATCTGCCTTGAATTTAGACTTCCCTGATGGTCATTGTGCAAGAACCATCCAGGTGTTCCAGGTGACTGAATTCAGAAAGGTTCTCCCTGTCCCCCTGCCCCCTCTCCCCTTCAGTATCTATTGTTGTGTTGTTAAGATGTGAGCATATACAAAGAAAGGTATGTATATACTTTTGCGAGTGCTTAAGGAAGCACACAAATACTCTAATGGTGCACAGTTTGTGTTACACACGCATTTAGCACATAATGGTACGTTTTAGCACAACTGAAAACCTTTAGCCTTAGGGCTTTTGTTATGGTTGTTATTAGAAGTATAAAAGGTTCCAAAACCTTTGCAAGAGAACCATTACAGTTCCAAAGAGTGTCCATTTCAGAAGTGTTTAATGTAATTTGTATCGTTTGAATGTTCCAGTGTTCTCTACTATGAAAATATTGCAGTCAGTCTTCTATTTGAAGTAACATAGACTAGTTCTAGTTAGGTAATCATGAAATGAAAACAATTTGGATGTCATATTTGCCATTTTTATCTTGTTAGAAACAAAGCACAGCTTTTTAACCTAAGTAGCAGAAAAAACCCTACAATAAAAGTGCTTAATTTTAATTGTAACAGCACTGTTGGGAGGATGCTGAATTAATTGACAAATGTGAAACCCTCTACCTACACATCATACAAGTCTTATGGACTTCAGTGGTTACTGTTTGTTTCTGTGAGGTAACTCAAGTCAGCCTTGTTTATTGCCCAGGGTCCTAACTGGGTGGAGAACATCCAAATCCAAAGTAAAATACTGTTCAAGAGGATTCCCACCATGTCTTTATACCAGTACAGTATCCTAACCTACCACTTGAAAATTTGTTTGCGTAGGGGCTATATGTAAAATCAGTAATCCAAAATGACTTGTGGCCTGTTCAACATATCTATATGTTATTACATACTCTGTGCTACCTTAAAGCCCAATTCCACAGTTTTTTTATGATTCATTCTCATTCATTGAGAAAGATTTTTATTTTTTTTTTAATAATTGGGTGTCTAAGCCTAATTGTGAATGTAAATAAGGGTAGTATGTAAGACCCATTCATGAAAAAGAAATCCCTGTCCATAATTGGGTTTTTTTATGTTATTGTAACTTTTTCTGCTTGATAAAGCTTTGTAGTTTTGCTTAAACAGGTAAGTGTTCTTATCCATCAGGAGCAAATACGACTTCAAAATTATCTGAGCTGATTTCATTTGAAAGGGGTGTGAGGTGGTTTGTGTCCAAGATGTGGCATTCCAGACAAGTTAAGAAACCTCTGTATTCTCAAACTGTACCAGTTTAGGCTTAGAAAAATTAATCTACCATAAAAATTAATGGATGTGTTCAAGTCAGTAAAATTAACACTCTTGGATTTAATTTTTACTGTAGGCCAGGTATAATAGAACTGTGGATGATACTGTAGGCTAAGATGGTATAAGAATTAAACAGTTTGTCTAGAGTGGGTTATTTTTAAGCAACTGTAAAGTAATGCAGTTTCATTATCTGAGCAGCATGAGCTGTTGACTGGAATGGATGTTTTTCAGAATTTAAATCCCTTTTCTGAAAGAAATTGGTCTCAAGCTTTGCTCCCTGCTTTCAACATTTTTACCTGCTGAGAAGATAAGTAGATACATAACAGTTGGGTTTAAAATGCTGCAAACTGTTAAACACTGATTTCCAAATGTAAATGGCATGACACACTTAAGATTAGCATTCTCCTATGTACAGTACAAGCAGAGGTACATTTAAGGGTCTCTTCTACATGTGAAGACATATGGATATAAAATGTATTTCAATCTAGTTGGCTTGAGTGTTCTCCCAGAATGTATGTTCTTACCTCAGCATGTATTGTAGTTGTGCAGTATTTGTATATGTTGCTAAACTTAGACTGTATAAATAGTGAGGGTTTTTATATGTATGTTAAAAAGTATTTTAAATAAATTGTACATACATATTACTCAGTATGTTTGCATTTAACACCTACCTGATATCTAATTCATTTGTAGTTTGGAAATGCAAGGGTTATTTATGAGTGACCATACTAAACCGGGGGCTATGCCCTGCATCCAAGAGTGACATTATACCACTTCCTGGCAGTAGGTGTATGTAGCAACCAGCCAAAGAGGACTGAGGCTAAGGCACAGCACAGGCAGCTGCCTTCTCTCACTGTAATGAGAAAGTCAGGTTTTGGTCCAGTATAACCCATTGCTTAGATACAGACACAATCCTCCCAGTAGTCAGCACACCACCTCTATACTGCTGGAGAGCTACTATTTATTCTTAAACTAGACCATGGCTATTTTCCAATTACTGAAAAAAAAAAAAAAGCTGCTTTTGCTTTCAAAGCTTTCTCCTTCTTTATCTTAGTTCTAGCACTGAAGTTCCTAAAATAAGGAAATAATAATTACTTTTCTTTTGCAAGTACAAGGTTAAAATTGGATCCTAAATGGCTTAGCTCTGTGCTTGTAAAATTGAAACATCTTTGTTACATTACCAGCAGCCTGGTTTTCAGAAAATGAATGCCAGCATGCCTGCAAGCTTCCCTGCAGTAGTTGACCACTGTTCTGAAGGGACTGCCTTCGGTGTAAGGCAGAACACTTGCCATCTCCGTATCTGTCTCTGCATCTTGCTAAACATATATTAGCATGAAACACAATTTACCTGAAATATGGTACGGCTGCTTCAGCTTGGGCTGTCTCAGATTCATGTTTGAGGTTTTCTGCATCGATGGGGAGAAGGAAAAAAAAATGCAGCACATACGTATCTATATTTCTGAAAACATTCCAGGAGCAGAAAACACCCTACTTCTACACACCTTAGTGCAGAGAAGTCTCCTGATGTAGTGTTATTACTTTCCCACAAGTGCTGTACAGTAATAGGGAAAGACCATGAGAAGTGCTTAAATTAAAAGGCCAAGTATTCTGTTCACTACACAGAGTGCATTATTTCTAGGAAGAAGAGTTCCTGGAAAAGTAAAGCTTTTCATGTAAACGAATGAAATTTGTCTTTCATCCATAAGAATAAGCATTCAACAGTTGTACTGGTTTTATTTTATACTGATGAAAACAGACCGTAACTGGTGCATAGAGTAAACTCTCTTCTGCTCCTGTACTGAGAGATCACAGGTGTCTTGTTGCAAGCTGGAAGAAACTCCCCTCACTCTACAAATGCTTAAAATGTCTCTTAGCATTAAAACTTCAAAGAAATGCATGAACTTAAAATGGAAGTGCTAGTCCAGTGAAAGTCAGATGTGGAAGTTGTCTGTTTAAACTTTTCCTTAGCTAAGTCTTAAAACAGTTATTGATAATGTAATCAAATATACCATGGTTAAGAGATGCAAACTATCACTTTTATGAAACCACATGATCAGTAACCAAATTCTGATCTAAAAAAGGCATATAAAACTTGAAGCTGGTGTCAGTCACACCCAGAATTTTATACTCACAGCTCTATCTGCTGTCTTGCAAAAGGAAAAAAAAAATTATATTTTTCAGACATGTAATGATAGTACTGCACATGAAACTGGAAGACAGACTCTTACCTATATTCACAATTAAATGTCAGAAGACATGGAGTGACTACACAACTCTATGGTCAAATTACAGTATAATCATAGTCTACCTAAAAACAAACTCAAAATTAAATACTGTTCTGGTTCTTTTAGCTTTTTTACCTTTGTATGTGGCTTTAAGCAAGACAGAGTCCAAACCAGGATGCAACCAAAGGGGAAAGTAAAAGTCTAGGGGTCAAGTTTCAAACTAATACAATGCCACAATACATATAAATTATTCATGGCCTATTATAAAGTCTTACATTATTTTCTAAGTGCCTGCAGTTCATTTGCCTTGCTCCTGAACATGCTGCAGCTTCACCAGATTTTACTTCTCCCAAATAAGCTTTTGGTGACAACAGGCTGAGTGCCAGAATCCATTCTGCTCAGGAAGGTTTCTTCGTACTGGCCTATTCTACTACATGAATCTTTCTGAAACAAAGGCAAAAAAAGCTGAATTTTTTTAGTAAAAAATAATCCATGCTTTATGTATCAAACGTCTGATACATATCTAAAGCAGCTGATACAAAGACATGGATGATTAATTAAAATATTCCTTCAGAAGTCACAGAAATAGGTGTATCTCACAAACCATAGGTTTACTTTATCAATCACCTCACAGTTTCTAATGTCTTGCTCATGTTTTGTAGCGGCAGGGAGGGGGTGAATCACCTGGCGGTCCTCCTTGTTTAGCATAAGTATGAACAAGCTTACCTAAAATAGCTAGGCTGGGAATGAGTTTTCATGTGTTGAAGAAATTCTAAATCCTCCCTTGTGAATCTGTAACCTTTTATTCTTTATACTCTTCCTACACTCACTTCCCTGAAGCCTGGTCACAGAAAAATGTGTGCACTTTTTGGTCTAAAGGGAGGAGTTTTGCCAAATTTTACCTACCAAGATGCCTAGGACTTGCACAGGAGAGGAGAAATAATTTGCTAAAATGCATCGCTGGCTTGAGAAGAGCTCAGTTTGCTGCACTGTATTATTACTAATCTAAAGGAAGTGACACACAACCTTCTTTCATTTGCTTGTGCATGATCTCATTGAAAATACTCAACCAGCTGGAGCATAATAGAAGGTTCATAGGTAAGTCCTGTCTGCTGCTCTGCAGTGGGAAGCACTCAGTTGAAGTCTCTGTCACCCAGCTATCCAATTTTTTCTTTCTTTTTTTTTTTTTTAACAAGCCTGAAGACTGTCCTTTTTCAAATTTAGCTGAAATTAGCCCATGACTTTTGGCAAAGGAGAGGGTACAGCAGACAGACCACATAGAAAGCCTCAATTCCTTCAAGAAATTATAATTAAAAGGACTTGAAAAAGCTCCATAATTAGTCAAGAAGTTCCTTCAGTGCAAGCAAAGCACAAAAGTGCAGCCTCTTTCAAGGCTGCTTATGAACCTGCTCAGGAAAGGAAAGCAGGTGAAAGCAGAGAGAGGAAAAAAAAGTGCAACGGAACAACAGTCACAACACATATACCATGTCTATATTAATAGTTTTGAAAAACTGGTTGCACTCCCTGACACGTCAATGACACTAAAATTTTGCAGCCATGTTTTCAGTGGGGGGTTTGTAGTATCAACTTAGATGAAATAGTTTAAAAGGTAAACCTTGTTTCAACAGTTAAATGACATTCCTTACCTACCAACGTAGTGAAAATCTACCTGTTTTTGCATTTCATGAACTAAAAAGGCAAGAAAAAGTTTTTCATAGCAAGTCTTAGGAACAAATGAGGAATAGCTGCAAACAAAACAGAGCAGAGGGAATTTTAAATGATGAGGGCCTTTAACACAGTAGTTTGTGTAGCTTAAGATCAAAAGGCAAACAAGTTTCACACAAACTTCTTAAGGGGCAGTAAAGTAATTAAGAGCTTGATGCAAATAAACCGAAAAGGCCGGGATATTTTATACTCCTTATTTCAAAGAGAGAGAAAACAGAATCTTAGTTTTAACAGTCATCTCTGCTCTACCAGAGTAAACTCAGTTTAAAGGAAAGATGAAAATTGGACAAACCACTGGGAAACTCCTCATTCCAAGTAAAAGAGTTTAAAATCAGCATGGTCTGTCATACAAAATATGCTATAAAGAAACTGACCATAAAAAATAAGAACAAAGTTATTTTACAATTATCTATCATTATCTACATTTCAAGTTCAACCATTATTCTACCATTCAAACTAAGAAAGGGTGTTGTAAAGATGACATACTCGTCAGAGACGAGCAGACAGGTACCACCACAGCATGAGGGGCAAGGAGACACATCCTACAGGCTAGAGTGTGAAACCCAGGCAGCACTGAAGCCAAGCCTAACACCAAACTGAAGCCTGAACCATGCTGACAGCTACACTGCAGGAACACATGGGATTTTGTTTTGCCTTAACTTTGTTTCTCTCCTTTTTAAGTTGCTCTTTTTTTTTTTTTTTTTCTAATTGAAAAGACCTTCTGTTCTTTAGGAAGCTCCCTGTAAGTAGAGGTCCAGGGAAATCCAGCTCAAAGCTCCATCCCACAGAGGATCCCAGCACAAAGCTCCATGATTTTCATGTCAACTAAAACAGGAATGTATAATTTACATTCACTGCAGTCTAGAAGGTAACAGTACCTTAAACATGAGTGCATATAGACATGAAAATAGTACCTGTCTTGAACTGGTATGTGATGTATTGTTCAATCTCAGGACAGGGCAGTGAAAATTTCTGATTCACAGGAATCTTGCTAAGATTCAAGATTTCTTTTTTAGCTCCTGCTGTGAACACAGTATATGCTGATATATTCTATATCAGAAAAACATGCACAAAGTGTAAACTCATTTGTGTATGTAAAATAGGTATGCACGATTGCATTTGCAGAACAAAAACTAAAATATTCTCCAGACACTGACATAAAATACTGCAAACATGCCTCTGCTTTTTTTTTTTTTTTTGGTTTTTATTTTTACAATTTTTAAACAAAAAAAACAAGATTGGGAAAAAAAAACCAAAATCCCAAAGGAAATCCCTAAACCATTTATATTAAAAGGTAACTTGCTCCAGTGCCTCCTTCTGCCCAAGAAGACAGATCAATTGGAAGCAAAAACTTGCATTTTTCACTAAAGCTCAAACAAATGTTTCATAACTAAGAGATTTGCCTGAGATTCCCTCAGTTTCATGCAACAAGAAAGCATTGCACTGGTCCAAAAAACTCATTAATGTAAAAACATAGCCAGAACAGGGTTTGTAGTTCTCAGCCCACGTAAGAGCATTTTAGCTATAATCCTGGAAGGTCATCTCCAGAAAAGTGGGCAAAAAGATCTCATGTTTCTGTCCTCAAAGAATTGCTCAGCATCCTCTCTTAAGTCATACCTGGCACAATAAACACCACACAACTAAGCATGCACCACCTACTTACAACATACAGTGTTCAACTTTACTAGATAAAACTATCTTAAATTATTCAAGGCACGAAATTATTTCAGAGATTCAAACTCTAATAATAGTACCTTAATCACTAGTGAAGAATAGCTTTCCAAATATGCCAAACTCTTCAGGTATAATGCATGCCAAAAAAAAAACCAAACTCCTCCCTCCCCTGCTCTTGCATCCCTGGTTTCTAAGGCTTCGCGTAAGTGACACTTCTGGCGAGGACATTCTCTCTCCCAGCAGCAGCACCTAGATCCCCAGTGTAGTGTTTGGTCCTAGTGTTGCAACTAGGTTCATGTAGGACAACTTCCGTATTGATTTCAGTGGGGCAAGGTCCAGCACACCACTGGAATAATTAGGCCTCAGAATCTGCCCAGGCAATGTATGGCAGGTACTAAATATACAACAGGCTCCAAAGAAGCTCTGTTGTAACTTCCAAAAGGAAAGCTGGTTGGTTTTTTTTCACTTTTTATTGTTGTTGTTTTGTTGGTGATTTTTTTGTCTGCGGTGTTTTGGGTTTTTTTCTGGGGGGTGTGTGCGTGTGTGCGTGCATGCACTTGCTAAGTCCTGGGGGTATTTTTGCCTTTTCTTTTTTTCCAGACATTGAGAGAACATGCCATTACCACAGANAGTCCTGGTTGTTTTTATTATCACTCTTTCTTTTATACCTACATAACATCAGTCCCGCTGTTACTAGCCTAGATGTCCAGCAGCCTACCATATTATTTAACATTCCTGAAAGTATTTACAAGCATGTTATTATAGCTTCAATAAACCATGAGACACTTGGTTAACACCAAACACTTAAACTACTCTTCTAGCAGCATGGATTTCCACAATTTTGAGTCGTCTTCCAGCTCAGCTTTTTGGTAATCACAGCAAACCACAATACAGTGTTATTTCAACAGTTATCCTCATTTCCCAAAATTAAATGTGATCAAAATCCAGTAATTTGATGTAAAGGCAAAAAACCCAACCTCTTAGCAAAATTCCAGTTCCTAACAGCAATGATGTTTCAATTATGTTTTCACAGCAAAATAAAAATATGCTTTATGCTTCTACGCACATTTTATAGCATTTTTTCAGCACAGTAGAGGAAGATGAAACTAGATACACAAAGAACTGGTCTCCTACATAAAGCAAACAAAAATTCTGATTATTAAACCAAACTTCTCTCATAAAACTAGATCTCCACTGGCAGTATTCCCACTCCAAACAGTGGCAGATATTAAATTTGTCAGTATCAAGAGACTGAAACCATTATTCATTATTCCCAAAGTTTTAATGTTTTTTGCATCTGTATCAGATTTTAAACTCATACAATAATGAAACAAATGGCCACAAGATACCCAGGACTAATAAAGCTGCCTGCAAAAATGAGTTCCCACTGAGTCAACCTCAAAGACCACTTGAAATACAACTGTATTAAAACTTGTGCATATTTCCAAATTCGACTTTTTATAAGGCATGTGTATGACTGAGTTAGCATTAAAAAATTCTAAGAATATTTTTTCCATAAGTCCTGATACCAGCCCTCTAATAATTTTCAAACGTACACCCTCCCTTACTATCAGTTACAGATGATGCTATTGCTTTTTTGTCTTCTCTAATGCCAACAGAATTTGGACATCAAGAGACTCTAACATATATTGGTATAGCAAATCTTTTGTTGGTATAGCTAATCTTTTTCCTTAAAGTGTTTCTGAGCACTTTTGAGACACTTATTTTTCTGTCCGTCTCCACCACCAATGACTTCTCTTATTTACCAGTCTGCAGGATAGGTGCCCAACGATTCAAATGGCTAGGTCCAAGTACATACCAGTTGAATCCTCCTTTGTAAGTTACAGTTTAAAAAGTCTCTCCAGTGATGAACTACTTCCTTAGTACAAACAGAGAGGGCTACAAATAAGCTGTTTTCCTGTGGGAACAAAAATATTATACCTTAATTTAAGGATTATTTTAGGAAAAATCAACTAGTTACTAAGTGTCATGGCTTCTGCAGGATCTTGGATGCAGGACTTCTCAGAGACAGCAGATTGACACAGTTCTGAGAAGCTGTATATACAATTTTACACTATTTCAATGTTTTTTTCCCTTTCATTTTGCATTGAAAGATATACTTGACAAATTCATTATTTTCAAGTTCTGCAGTTCAAACACAAATATTTTCAGAAGATCTTAATTCATGTAGCTAAAAAAATGCTTACTTGGCATTCCTTTTTGCATGTCTTCAGACTTTGCTTATATAACCTGAGACGGTTTGCATGTCTTTTAACCATGAAGCTTCAAACAGAACCAAACAGAAATTTAACATTAAAAAAGAACAAGTCTATTTTCTTTAACTGATCATTTATCTACAAACACATGCACAAAGGATCTCTTTACAATACTTGTTCATCTACTTATTTGTAGTTCTAGTTCAAGATGGTGTTACAAAGTTTTGAAGTATAAAAACAAGCCCTTATTCTCACATAACATGGGGAGAAACAGCATCTGAAAACACATTTTTTTTCTGTATCAACCAGTTACATAAAAATACCACTGTCTTAATCAGGTTTTCTCCAGTACACTTGCAAGCTAGTTTTGCCATGAACAAAAGTTTATTTCTTCGTAGCATTGACAACTCTATGGAAACAAAACAAGTGGATTCTATTACCAGCTACTTTGAGGTTGATTACCAAAGACCTTGAATGTGGATCATTTGAGCTCTAAAAAAAGAAAAGTAAAATTTTTCCTGTCCTGTCAAGTAACTGAGGTATTATTCAGCTCAGAACATCATTATTTATACAAAAAAGGCATTTTATACTCATTATGAGACATTACTGTACATCTCTTTATTAACATTACTATTTTCAGATGAAAACTATAATCAAAAGGCCTCAAAAATAAGTGAAACACAGGCATCCTGTTTTCTTCTACTAGAAAAGGAAAGTGCACATGCCTGGCAAATGCTAGGATCAACCCAGCATTTTCCTCTCAGGAACTTTTATTGATCAGTGAGGATCTCACATGGTATGTCTGAACTCAGCTGGGGGAAGCATATGTTTTTTAGGCTTACAAAACTAAACAACTTCCCTGATTCTGTTACAGAAAAAAATAAATTGTGCCCAAATATGCCTCTTTCATATAAAGGCATCTGGATGAACAGCTGAAATTGATGCAGCTATGTTGTTGCAGTGATCTCAACCTAGAAGTTACCAGATTAGACATGGTCCTTTGGTTGGGATGCAGTTCGCACATTGTATCATCTTGTATTTGCCTTGTTTTCACTCTTTCCTAGCTCATGGCTGGCACGGGAAGACAGTACTATGCTAGATGAACCCGTTCAAGGTTGTTCATATGTTACTAGTTTCGCCCAACACTACTTGTGTTTTGGGCTTGCTTTCACAGTGGCTGTTCATACATAGAAGGTCTGAAACAGCTGTTGTCTGACCATTACTAAATTTTTCACTGTGAGCATGGTGAGACACTGGAACAGGTTGCCCAGGGAAGCTGTGGATGCCCCATCCCTGGAGGTGTTCAAGGCCAGGCTGGATGAGGCTTTGAGCAACCTGGGCTAGTGGAGGGTGTCCCTGCCCATGGCAGGGGGGTTGGAACTTGATGATCTCTAAGGTCCCTTCCAACCCGAACCATTCTGTGATTACTAATGAAAGGAAAGAGAAATAAACTCCACACTGCCCATACAGACGCAGTGCAGAAGCAGGTTTGACGCAGCACTGGGATCTCTTCTAAGGCTCAGAGTATCACAGATTCCTCTATGGGAAACTTGTGAGCCCTGGTACACGCCCATGAAGTGTCCGTCACGTAACAAGCTCTCCCCACTGCACGTTCAGGCGAGACCCATACCCACAACGCCGGCTGGCCGCTGCCAGGCGTGCTGTCAAAGGGAACACGGAGAAACCACCAGCCCCAGAGAGCGCGTTCTGGATCCCGCGTGACGAGGCGGTGCTTTCACAATAGCCCGTCCCCGTGGAAGCCCACAGGCAGCACGTAACTCCCTCAGGCCCAGCAGCTGCGAGCACCCAGCCTGCCTTGGCGCTGCCGCTGCCGCAGCCCAGCCCCGGCCGGTGACAGCGGGCCGGCGGCAGCGCCCCTCGCCTCAGACCGACCGACTCGCGCAGCCACAGGCCGGCCGTTCCCGCCCCGCGCTGGGATCGCGAGTTCCTGTCGCCGCGCGCCCAACTGCCCGCCCCGACCTGCTCGAGATACGTTACTCCTGAGCCGTTCCCGCGAGCGACAAGTCCCCACCCCACCCCTCCCAGGACCTCGGGGCCCCATTGGCTGTAACGACAGCCCTCCTCCCGCCCGTTGCTCACCGGTTGGGTCAGACCCCCGCCGATCACCGTCGAAAACCTGTCCCCTGGCGACAGCGTCGCGCCCCCCGGCTCACCTGGCCGTCGCAGCTGGGCGGGCGCGAATTAACGAAAATAAAGATCCGCTGGCCACAGCGGCGGGAAGAAGGAGGAAAGCAAAGGGTCCTTCTGCCAGAAACATGCAGGGGATGTGCCAGATAAACCGGAAGCAGACAATCTGAAAAGGGGGCGTCTACAGGACACGCTATTCCCGGCGTGCAGTAACGGTCAGCCGTACTTCAAGGGAACGGACGCCGCTTGCCGACAGCTTCTGAATTTCTTAAGTCTTTCATCTGACAGAATTTACCTGGCAGGGAGGGTCTAAGAAGATCCCAGTTTCTTCCCCACTGCTATGTCAGTCCCATTAAGACAGTGTAAGTTTTGGACAAGGCCAGCATCAACCAACCACCATCAATCAACCACCACTTGCACAAAAGCAAGCGTTTTTAGTCTTAGCACAGTGGACCCTAAAGAACATTCTGAAGACTCAAATACAAAAGACTTGCCTTTTCCATCAATTTCTAGGGAAATCATGCTCTGCGTACATTTATATTCCTCCCCCCCCCCAGTAATTTTTCAGTAACCTTTGGTCCAACATGTCAATGATACTACAGCTGTTAGAAGTTTTATGAAACCACAAGTGAACGAGAGACAGTGCAGAAAATGTTACAAATACACATCTCGTCTATCTCTATATAAGCCTCCTTGCTTAAGAGTTACTGTTCCACCTCCAGAATCCAAAAAGGGGGCAACTCAGTTGACTTGGTATGCTCCTGAAACTTTAAAATGATACCCCCCCGCTTGCAGGAAAGGGAACATTTTTTTCACCAGAACTCATCATTATTGAATCAAAGTCATTACAGGAAATAATCTTTCAACAGCAGAGAACACTTAAAATTACACCTGACACAATCATACTTCATTTCTTTCTATGACGTGATCACTATCACCTGTTGTGTAGATATGAGAATTCCTGACAAAACAGGTAAGTCTCAGGGCAAATCCCATGTTTAAAAACTTAGCCTGTTTATTCTCTGTGAGACATTCCATTTCAATCAAAACCCTGAAAAAAAGCCAAAAATTATGAAAATGCCCAACAAGCTTGTGGTCTGTCTTCTAATTTTCTTACCTCCCTTTGAAAAGAAACACTTGTCCTTTTCAGTTAAGACTTGGCTTTCCACTGGTTGCCTGAGGTGAAGTTATGAACTCAGAAATCTGAATGATAAATTCCTCAGGCTACAGCCTAAAACCCATTGGCACAATTACAGTTTATACATCTGTTGAACAATTCTTGTATTTAATTCATTTTATCAGTAGCAAAAATACGCAGAGATAAAATCCATAGCTTTACTTCTTAGTTCATCAGCTTGCTTTGGGATCAATGTCTTTACGAGGAACTGCAAAGCCAGAAATGACAGTTAATGAAAAAAGCTTGTTCGACTTTCTCTAATCATTGCTGGATCTCACAAGATCCAGCAACAGTGAGCTTAAAACACGGAAAATGGCTATAAGCACTGGATTTTTTTCTTTACCTGCATTGGGTTTGTGTGGCAAGATTTTTGGGGGGAAGGGGAAGGTGTTACAGGAGCGGCTTCTGTGAGATGCTGCTAGAACCTTCCCCCACATCTGACAGAGCCAATGCCAGCCAGCTCCAAGATGGACCTGCCTCTGGCCAAGGCCGAGCCCAACAGTAACGGTGGTAGTGCCTCTGTGACTACATATTTAAGAAGGGGGGAAAAATGCTGTGGAAACAGCAGCAGAGAGAGGAGTGAGAATGTGTGAAACAACTCTGCGGACACCAAGGTCAATGAAGGAGAGGGAGGAGGAGGTGCTGTAGGTGCCGCAGCAGAGATTCCTCTGCAGCCCATGGTGAAGACCATGGTGAGGCAGCTGTGCCCCTGCAGCCCATGGAGGGTAATGGTGGAACAGATCTACCTGCAGCCTGGGGAGGACTCCAGGCCAGAGCAGGTGGCTGCACCTGAAGGAGGCTGTGACCCCATGGGAAGCCCACGCTGGAGCAGTCTGTGCCTGAAGGACTGTACCCAGCAGGAGGGACAGACTGTGGAGCAATTAATGAAGAACTGCAGGCCCTGGGAAGGACTCATATTGGAGGAGTTTGTGGAGGACTGTCTCCCATGGGAGGGACCCTATGCTGGAGTTTGAGGAGTGTGAGGAGTCCTTCCGCTGAGGAGGAAGGAGCAGCAGAGACAAGCTGTGATGAACTGACAATAACCCTCATTCCCTGTCCCCCTGTGGCACTGGAGGGGAGGAGATAGAGAAAATTGGGAGCAATGTTGAGCCCAGGAAGAAGGGAGGGGTGGGGTCAAGGTGTTTTTAAGATTTGGTTTTATTTCTCATTATTCTACTCTGATTTGATTCAATTAAATTTTTCCCAAGTCAAGTCTGTTTTGCCTATGATGGTAAGTGGTGAATGATCTCTCCCTGTCCTTATTACAACCTGTCAGCCTTTTGTTATATTTTCTCTTCCCTGTCCAGATGAAGAGGGGAAGTGATAGAGCGGCTTTGGTGAGTACCTGGTGTCCAGCCACAGTCAACCCACCACATTACTGAACTCGGCAAATAAAAACCTGTTCTTTGTTTTGCTCAGTCAAAACAGGAATGGCTGACACCAAAATTACATGTGAACACCACGGATGTTTGTCAGCCTTGGATTCTGACAGCAGATGTCCAGCCCTGGCTTATTGTCATCAGAAGATAATACCATGAAAGACCTTACATGCAGAAGAGTATCTGGTTTATAGGCCTTCTACTTCCTGTAAGGTGTAGCTGATGACTCACTGATTATGCTTTTATTGTTTTTACTTCAATTTAAAGTAACACTGCTGCAGTCAAAGCAACACATTGAGCATAGAACCAAGGTAAAAAATGAAGCAAAGACCCTCTTTCACAACACTGGTAGTATTTCACAAGTCACTGTCTAAATTCTGTTCGTAAATAAAATTTCCAGGATCTGAACTAAGACAGCTCAGCAAAAGCATTCATGCCACCACTTGATTTGTCCATGGGCTGCTTTTCTTATGACTGTATCTTATTTTGCCAGCCTCCAAAGTAGATAAACTGCACACAACACTACCTTGGTGCTCTTCCCGCTCCTTTACCTTTTCTGTTTCCATACTTCAACTCTGCAGGCAACTCAGACCACTACAGAGGTCAAAAGCACAGCAAACCCCAAAGATGTCCTGGCAGCACACACTGGTTTCAGGGTAACACCTGGGAGGAGTCTCAGTGGAAGAGTCCCATGGGATAAAGCCCTGGAGGGAAGAGAGGCCCAAGAAAGCTGGCTAATATTCAAGGATCACTTCCTTCAGGCTCAGGGGCAATGCATCCCAACAAAGAGGAAGGCAGGCAAAAATGCCAGGAGGCCTGCATGGATGAACAAGGAAATCCTGAGCAAATCCAAACAAAAAAAGGAAGCCTACAGAGGGTGGAAGCAAGGACAGGTAGCCTGGGG
>VZTO01022470.1:168329-182374 GCA_013400615.1 Syrrhaptes paradoxus
AGACATTAGGAAGAAATTTTTCACCATGAGGGTGGTGAGACACTGGAACAGGTTGCCCAGGGAGGTTGTGGATGCCCCATCCCTGGAGGTGTTCAAGGCCAGGCTGGATGAGGCTTTGAGCCACCTGGTCTAGTGGAGGGTGTCCCTGCCCATGGCACGGGGGGTTGGAACTTGATGATCTTTAAGCTCCTTTCCAACCCAAACCATTCTATGATTCTATGATTCTATGTCCCACATGTGAATGGCACAATGTAAGCTAGCAAAAGCCAGTCCATGCAGGGAGTGTGAACTAATTACATGACTTCAAAACACACCCTGCCACCCACCAGCAGGAAGCACCACCAGCACTTTTCCTTGGCGTCCAGCGTTAAATCACTGCTT
The DNA here is from genome assembly GCA_013400615.1 of Syrrhaptes paradoxus. Classification (NCBI taxonomy): domain Eukaryota; kingdom Metazoa; phylum Chordata; class Aves; order Pterocliformes; family Pteroclidae; genus Syrrhaptes; species Syrrhaptes paradoxus. The sequence goes on from VZTO01022470.1 coordinate 168,711, forward strand.
CCGCCCAGTGCCGGGGGACACCATCCTGTTGTCCTTTGCCACTGTGACATTTCTTGGCACACCCACTATGTGGAGGAGTGTTATTAGCTGCAGATGTGATTATCATCCTGAGCTGTTGTGAAGCCTCTCTCTGCACTGTCAAATAACTGCCACAATTTATCTAAGAGGCAGTGACAGGGGCTCAGTACACATCACCCAAATGTTAACTCTTTATGACAACTGGGGCTATGTACAGATACTAATTCCTTCCTTTTTTTTCTTTTAACTGTTCTGGGCTTTTTGACATTTCTTTTTCCAGTGTTTTCAGGTTCACTCTCACTAATAATACACTTCATAGAAAGCCCAGGGATTCCTATAAGTTATTCAAGAAACCTCAAGAACTTTTAACCTTATCTTAAACCCTGAATCCGCTGGTATTATAACTGGGTTAACAGAGCTGTTAATGGAACAGTTTCACATTACACACAGGAATCATCATGGGGAAAAAGACAAATAACTTTGTGTAGCTGAGTCTGACACAGTAGAAAACCTCATTTTTTCATAATTTTTTTTTAATTGTTTCAGTTTGAAATAGATCATTTTGGGCTTTTTAATGCAAAGAGACAATGGATGCAATTGAGTGGGAGTATAACTGAATGGCCTTTTCTCATCTTGTTTCATGCTCTATTTGTTAACAGAATAGCTAGTACATGCTCAGTAGATACCCACATATTTTGATTAGAACTGAAATATAAGCTTTCCAGAGTATCAGCTATTTCTTTACCTATGGCAATTACCATTTGGTATCTTTTAAATATTGCCTCTACTTGCACTGGACCAGAATCAAGCCATATTGTCTGTTTCCTCTCCTATTTGGCTATATGGTGAAAGGGAGAAAACTTTTTTCATTGCCTCAGGAATATAAGCAAAAGCCAAACAAACCCCACTCTTCCTTTGCCTGGCTTCCCATAGCCTGGGGAGAAAGCAGGACACAGAGCAAACAAAAACTGCTCAACAATCCCTCTCTTGCAAACAAGAGGCCACCAAAGCAAAGGCAGCTGCCCAAGGCACTCCTAGCTCGTAACAAAATTGTTCTTGGAATTGGAGGAAACAATTCAATTAGAGAGAACCGAGTCAAAACACCTTAGCTCAAAAGCTATGCACTGTAGTTCAGAGAGTGTGTACTTTCCATTAAAAACAGATTATTTTTTTCACTTAACTTGGCTGCTCCCCTAAGTCATATGGGCTTTTCATATCACATGTCAGGATACACCAGCATCTTAAGCAGCTCAGCCAATTTTTTTGCCACCATATCCAAGAGCAGAAAAAGTACTTTGCCCCATCTGCCATTCTCTCTCCTTGTGCAATTACAGTTTTTTCTCAGATCAGCTCTGTCTCTCATACCATACCCCTCCTAACCGAGGAAGACAGCACCTTCTTATCATGTGACAAGCAACTGCTTTCTCCTATTTTAGATCTAAACTTAAATCCAAATTGACATGCAATCTCTCTTTACATTATCAAAACTTCCCAAGCCCTCCCTTCCCTGAGCTCCTGTCTTTGACTTTACTCTGGTATTACTTTGATTTCTCAGAGGAAGGAGAGAAAGCTTTTACACCCTAATGCATCATTAAAATACATGGCAGTCCATCCAAACCCCATTATTAATAATTTCCATGCAACACAGCTGTTTATATAAAATAGATACAGCATGTAACTAATTTTTCCAGATTCTATAGGTCTGTGATCATGCTAATCTGTTTCACATGGACTCATCCCTTTATTTTTAGATTAGATGAGTTAAGCAAATGCCTGTGTTTAGAACACAGAAAAACCAACCAAGGCAGACAGATACTGGATGTATATGCATGTAACTGTAAAGCCTGAAAAAGGCTTGGAAAAATTCTGTAACTGAAGTGCTACTGAAATATCCTGTAACTCTTGCTTCACTTTTATGTCTCTATATATAGATACAGATTTATATCCCATTAGTGAAATTCAATCCTAAAGGGAACTGGCAACCAAAAGTATTACAGCAGTTTTTGACATTGAAATACAGCTTTCTCTTGTACCTCTTTGTAATTTAGAAATGCGATTTAACTTGCATATAAGTTTTTCATAATAATGGAGTCTTTTCATCTACAGATAATTCTGCCACTGTTAAAACTGAACTTCACAACTCCAGCAGATAAAATGCTCCCATGTGTAACTGCCATCTTCAAAACTACAAATGAAAACATAGATGAAAAAACCCAGACCCCAAAGACTTACATCCCATTTAGCTCACCTGTTTACCATATAAATTTAGATTATATCCACTAACAGGAATCCTTTGTCCAGTTTCCCATTTATTAAATATCCACTCCCCAAAAGAAAAAAAAAAAATTGCAATTAAAAAAAAGGTCCTCCTTTATTTATCTGCTCTAGAAGAAAGAGGGGAAAAGAAAAAAATGCACCTTCTAGTACTTTAGACATCTATGATATCATTTGGGTCCACCAAACTCAAGCTCCATTTCTGACATGCATCTTTCTTCTTTTGAGAGTGAAGGAAATAGGTAAAGTTCTGTCAGCTCCAAGGGACTGAACACATGGCAATGATGCAAGATATGGCTTCAAGTAGCAGCAACAAAGGAACCATAATTTTCCTTTGAAAGCAAAAGTAATTTTTTTTAGTATTATGCTATTTTCTGAAGTGCTGGCACCTGTACAAAGGGGATTAAAACAATTTAATAATTCTGATATGCCAAAATATTACAAATAATGGCAATAAGTCTTATATGGCTTACTGATGTAGCACTCACAGTGGTGCTGCTGACTTACACTTTCCAGGTACAGCTCTTAATTTCATTCATCAAATTTAAACCAGGATGTCTTTGTACTGAACTGACAAGTCTACATAAGGTAATCTCTCACAGATAAAGGTCCCATTACTGTTGGTGGAAGTATGTTTGATAGATAAACTAATTAAAATTCAATTCTGAAAAGTTTTACCAAGGCTTTTTTCTTTCCTTTACTCAAGACACATACTCTTAATTCATATAATCATATGTGAAAGGCAAAAGCAGCTCTGTGCCAAAAACACAGTATAGTTGTGACACTCCAGGTGTTTTAACAGCAATCTGTACATCAGTAGAAGTGCAATGTCTCTGGCTCCTTCATATGTCTGGCTCTCCAAATCTGAGTATGATTTCCCTGATCAAATTAACGATCTCCCAGTAGCCAGAATAAATTAATTCAAAATCACACTGGATTTTTGTCTGGAATCACGCTTCCTGCTGGTATCAGCAGCTGTTGGTAGTTTCACCCTGGCTGTCAGCAAAACACAACACCACTCACTCACCCTCTCCCCTCCCACAGACCAGGAGAGAATTAAAGGGATGAAGGGAAAAGAGACCTGTGGGTTGAGACAAGAATAATTTAATAACTAAACTACAATAACAATGAAAATAATAACAATGATAATAGTAATATATACAAATATACAAATGAGTGACACACAGTGCAACTGCTCACCACCTGATGACCATGTTCCCAGCTAACGATCCCAGAGCAGGGAGAGTCCCAAAACCGCACTCCCGGAATGGAAATAAGAGCCTGAGTGTCCAAGAGACTGAGACGACTCTCAGAGAGGGGTGACCCTGCGGGAGACAACCTGGAGCAAGAGAGAGAACTTCTGGACAGAGCCTCATCTATATGCTGGGCATGACATGCATGGTACGGAATAGACCACTGGCCAACTTGGGTCTCAATCCTAAACCTAAGGTCGAATCCTAGGCTAGTAATTGGGGCTGTGCTCCCTCCCAGCTTATCCTGCACCTGCAGACACTGGCACAGCAGGGAAGCTGAAAAGTCCTTGACTGTCCTGGCAGCAACTATAAACATCAGTATGTTATCAGCCTTCTTCTCAGCACAAATCCAAAACACAGCCTCTCACTAGCTGCTATGAAGAAAGTTAACTCTGTCTCAGCTGAAACCACGAGAGCAGCTTATGACAAAAGAGGACAATTCCCTGAGACATGCCACAACAAGGAACAGTTAATGGTGGCTTTTTCTATCTTTCTGTTAGGCCAGTCTTTCAGCCAGGGCTCTCACTTCTGTTTCAGCCTGCACAAGAGGGAATAAGGCAGCAGCAGCAGCATAAAACAATTCCAGTAAACATTTCATATAGGTAGAGGAGTATTCCCGAATGTGGGCACTGAGGAATCTACTAAAATTTTCTTGAAAAGGCATATTCATGCAAGCTCTCGCAAAAGGCGCAGACCAACAGCATAGCTGTAGCACTGGCACAAAACGGCAATGTAAGGAGGTTGCTAAAACTTTACTGTCCACCCTTTTGACCAAGGCAGATTCCATCTGCTGGGAGGAGTTCATCAAAACTGCCATTCCTGTTGCTCTGGTCTGTGCAGCACAATCCCAAATGACAAGACACTGCAGAGCTGCTCAGAGTTAACAACTGTGAGACAGAGCTCAACCAGCAGCTTTCAAGGACACTGTTCAGAGGGTACAAGAAAGACGTGTTTAAAGCTGTGGTAAGACGGAAAAGAGGTTTGGGGTTTATAAATAAAGACACCTTCTGGAACAAAGAAAGAGGAAGATCTGTTTGAAGACAGGTTTTCCCTGTGGATGGGTTTGAAGACAATGTACATTTCAAGAGAAGAAGTTCTTGCACAAACCTTTGGGAGACAATGAGCAAACTGTAAACACCACTTACTAGACTGTGTTTGCTAGGTGAGGTTTTTTTCTGGTAGGCACTGACTCACTGAAATACATACCTCATTATTCAGTCTCCTTTTACTAACATCTTTACCAGATACTTCATGAAGAAATAAAATCAGTGACAATTGCACTGTGATTTAACCATCCAGATGACATATAATTTCCTGAAAGTCAGTTTCTGGAGGATTTAAAAAAAAAAAGAGAGAAAAAGAAAGAGGCTCCTGTGGTCTCTTTGGAGCCAGAAATCCTGAGTGCAGCTTTGGCAGCAACTCCCATCAGGGCTTTCCAGAGGCCTGCATGGGATTACATTTCCAAAAGGACTTAAAAGGTTTAGAAGCATGTCTCATTGTTAAAAGTGCCCTGTCTTGCCCAGTCCAGTGAGGTGTAGGGTTCTCCCACAGTTCCTGACAGATTTAGATGTAAGGGTTTGAAATACTGGAACCCCGTCTCTACAGCTTTCTGATGTGGTGACTGGCCCTGCCCAGGCAAAGCAGACAGGGACACACTCCTCAGCCCAGCAGGTCAGCATAAACGATTGACAGAGCGAGACTGTACTAACAGGCCGGGCTGTGAACTTGAGCAGCACCCCTTCTGCTGCTCATGGCAGAGGTTAAAGGAAACAGTACCTTCTGTGGGTGCAATCAGATTCACCAGAGGCCATCTGTCAAAGGTCACAAGTTCCTAAGTGCCTGAGACATTTTTAAAAGTAGGTGTGGGTGTCCTTGACAGTGGCACGCAGCCTCCCCGTGCCACATTCCCTTCTCTGGCTCTCGTCTGTGATTTCTTTCTTCCTTTAGTGTGGAAGTATTTTTAGGGGGGAGGGAAGGCAAGGCACACAGAATACTTACCAAAGGAATGGAAGTGTTTTATTCTATTTGCACTTCTGCAACAGAAAAAATATTTCTAAAAATTTGGATGTACCATGGTATACTTGACCTAAATTCTTCAGCGCTGTTCCTACATTTTGTGAGAGACTGGAAATGACTCGTAAATGTGTAAAATTTTGATCACAAAACATGACAATTTATAAGCCTGTTCAAGATCTGTAGCGTTTACTTTCTGAAAATGAAGTTGACAGATTTTCTGATGCTTTTTCTATTGACACTAAGTCATCACACCACAGGAATGGGAGCTTGAAAGGTGAAGAGACATTTCATGTCATATAAGAGTCTATGAACTTTTGTGTGGAAGGGTGGGTTAGGTAGCAGTGCAATTGTGGCCTAATAGTTATATTAGGTAGATGTTTCTGCTAAAATGTTTATCACTAAAGGAGTTTTTAACTTAAGATTTATATTAAATCATAATTTAAAAAAATGTAAATCAGTGGTTTGATGCCCTCTAGCTTTGCAGGTTATTCTCAGTAGCTAGATAAAACCAATAAAGTGGGTTTAAAAAAATTCCAAATGCCTAAAAAATGCCCTGTATTCAGTCATATATCAAGTATCAAACTGTGATGACCATTCTGCTCTAAACTGGTTGCTTTTTCAGGATAGTTGAAAAAGCTATATAAAACGTAAGCCAAGCCATTCAGCCTAAGCATGTGGCCCACAAACAGACTTTATCACCAAGTTCAACCTGCTCAAGCTTTTTGCTGGATCAAGACCTCACTTTTTGGCCATCCAAAGCTCCATGTAAGTCAAGAGAAATATTGTCTGAATTAAGGGCTGAACAAGAAATGAAAATGGACCCTTACTTCTGTCCAGACATTAGTACCCTATAATTTCTTTGCCATTGCAATTCTAACACACTATGCTATCTGTTTTTTGAAGCTTATTTCACTACATGTTTCCTAGGAAACAAATTTAGGAGCACACATACATTAGTAAGAATGCAGCCTCAGGTAAGCTTGTTTTGGATGATGGAATAGGACCACACCTCAATTTGCTTACATTCACCAAACCTGTTACTGAAACAGATCCAGAGCTCAGGGGAAAGAATGAAAAGTCTATGCTGCATGTTCTTCGTTTACAGCACACCTTTGCCTTTGCTGAGAAAGCCAGCGAACCTTATTACTTCTGAAAGTAGGTCTTCTTTTTTCTGAGCTTTAAGTGGATGGCAGTTATGACAAAACCTGTCAGGGTTGCTGCTGCACCAGAAACCACATAGGCGATTCCCAGGAATGGGTTACTTCCCCCGCTCCACACCACAGTTGAAAGAATCACATGCTTCCTCCCCTTGAATTTGGTAACAGGGAAATCTGACAGAAGGATGTTAAGGTTTCTTTTACAAAATCTACATAATTTCCAGGAGAAGAAAAAGTAGTGGCAAATGCTCAAAATCCTTTCCAAGGCATAAAAGGTCTAGAGATCTGCATTTGCTAAAAAAATTCCTGATCTGTGATGGCTCTGCTATTCTATTCTGGGTCCAAAAAGCCAGTAGCAGTTGGTGGATAAGAAATACAGTTATTTTAGATACAGTCTCTGTGTGAACATGGAACTGCTTTTTATTTTCTTTTTACATTATACATTTCAGATTCATAATTTATATAACTGCTCCTGCATCTACTTGTTATGAAAACTCACTTGAAAATGAGCCTTTTGGGCAGCTTATCCTGATGATACCCCACGTACTCTCACTGAGGGGAAGTGCTCATCCCTATCTAACATGATGTCTGCCTAGAAAATTATATGATTTTACCTTTCACCTCTTCATGTGGAAGCTTTCAGAACAGAACTATGCTACAGCATTTAAAATCATAGGCCTACTGGCTCAGAGAGAAATTTATAGTCATCTTGACATAACTCCTGCTGACAAAACAAGTGCTTTACTCAGCGAAGTTCACGCTGTTCAGCATGAGAGTGCATCTTCACCAACACAATAGTTCCTGTCAGCACAAGGCCCAAATCTGCCAGAGGACTCTGCTGACACAGGCATCCGGCACAGCTCTCAACGGCAGGGATACCTCTGGCACTCCTTGCACTCCAGTAAGGGTGTCTGCACATCTGATGAGGCCATTATTAAATATTTCAGCTAAAACAACATCTTCAACCATTTCTTCATGTTCCCACTCTTCATTTTTACTCCTTGTGGAAAGCACCCTTGTGCTGCCTCCAGCCAAAAGCAGCCCCCTCAGAAGTCAAATCCAATGTCGCATGCTGCCACTTGACTAACATGTCTTAACTCCATCTGCACAGGCTAAAGAGAAATTACTTGTAGTGTCTCATCACCCTCAAAACTAGGTCTTTTTATGGTGGTTTAGTCTGGAGTGTTTTGCTTGGTTTCTCTGCTGTTTTTCTATACAAATCCCATCCACTTCCATGTAGTTGCAACTATCTAATAGTTAAAGAGTGTCTTGGATAATATGAAAGGATACTATAGGAAATATGAAAAGTGTAATTCCCTGCTGGGAGGCCATCTGCAAACTGCCTTATCCGGTGGACACGACGGTAAAGATTTCTGAATGTAGCAAAGGCCGACACTCGCATCCAGATAATAAAGTCATCATTTAAATAACCATTGTTCCTTTCGTCTTCCTCGTCTAACAAGTATACTGGTTTCCACCAGTAAGGAGGTCTTGCTGTCCCTGGTGAAAAAGAAAGAAACCAGCAAAGACATACTGTCAGTGAAAACAATGGTTGGTAACTAACTTCTGGGCCTACTCACAACCAACACAGAACACAAGATATGAACGAGACACAAGACTCTGTCCAATATTGAAAAATTATGTAGGCTAGATAATGCTTTGCAACTAAGCATCTCCACTCACCGCAAACATGAATGAACAGCATTTAACAATACCCAGGGGTCCGTATGCCCTAGAAACCTCAAGTACAGGAAAAACAAAGGGACTTACACAAATTGAAATACTGTTTATTCTGGCCTCTCACCTCTTCAGCCAGCAACATAGTCTCTATAAGGAGGAGCTTGCCTTCATTTTCATATATTAACTTACTCCTGTACAACCATGAAAGGCATCTTTTTGTGGTCTAATGGCACAGTCTGTGATATTTAGAATCTGCAATATGAAAACTACTTAGATAATTAACTCTTGCATATGGCATCCAGCACAGCACTTCCCAGATCCAGAATAGGGAACTTTTAGTCCCACTTCAATATAGACTAATGATAACAAGGAAACAGTCCTAGCAAACAGCTGTTTGAAAGAACTAGTGAAGATGGCAGTTCCACTTGGGTCACAATTGCCTAAGACTCTGCAAAGGCACAAAGAAGGAAAGATGTGACAATGCAATTCTCCTTCATACGTGTTTTCAGTAGAAAAAAAAATACTGTATCCTTGCTTCCTCTGTACAGATTGTTACAATAAACCCTACAGAAGAGTGTGGATGCAGGCTAACGTCAGTCTTCCAAACCCACCTTCTCCCAATTTCTATGGGTAGTGGAAAAAAGAAAGTGATATTTTCGGCAAAATCTGGCCTCTGTTCTCAGTCCCATCTTAGAATGGGAGACCTCCACACACGGGGAGGGAGGGAAGCCACTGAAAAATAAGGGATATCAGTGGAACAATTCTTACCTGCAAATGCAGAAGATAGATTGTATGCTTTTGGATTGCGAAATTTCACATTTTTATCTGTCCACCAACTGTTTCCAGTCTTCAGCAGTGGTACTTGAATAACAGATGACTTAAGATTGTAAAAAAGATCAATAGTATCTGCAGGGATACAAGAAGCAATATGTATGAACAAGTTACTTAAATGATGACTTAATTATCATCTCATTAACATTTACGCAAACACCTAGGCAGCCAGATGATCGTCAGGGATAGTTAGATGACATAGATGGGGAGGGGCTGCTTTTTAGGAAACAGGAGAAACACAACTCAACTGCATCAATGAAAACATACTTTTTTTTTTTTTTAAATCCTGCTACAAAACCTGTGTTCACACAGCTCCTTAAGGCTCAGACACACTCTTCCGAGTCAGTGATCATTCTGTGCTCCACTACATCCCCAGCTGTTTGTCACTGGTTTATTAACAGGAGCTGCAATTCTCTCAGCTTTGCCTGCTTAACTGCTTGTCTGACTGCTCCCTTTCCTGTTGGCTTGGGTTAAAAACATTTCCCATGGCAGGAACTTGGCCATCTTCCTCATTTTACAAAACAAGATTAGAGAGTAGTTAGACAACCAGCTAAACTGTCAGAAGTGACTGGCAAGCACTCTCTTTCACAGCAGAGGGACAGAAATAAGCTACTAGAGGGGTGATTTAAGCATCACCCCCTTCCCCCACATCACCAGCAGCTGGAACATTTCATCACACTGTGCACCAAGGACAGATGCAAGAGCAGATACTGGGAGGTTTGCCTGCAGCATTTTAAAATCTTACTATCCTGTTCCCTGCAGGAGCATTCTGTCCTGTAGGCAGTGCTCCAGAACAGTGTGGGCTACAGGCAGGTAGCTGTGTTGGCCTAGGTCTGAGCCAGGTCCAGTAAATCAGACTTCCAGGATCTAGAAGTTACTGACTGCAGCTGCCTTTCACAAGTCCTCTAGTGTGTGTGGCTCAGCTGCTTGAATACATCTGCTGCATTGCCAAAAAAAAACTGCTGTGTGGAACGGGGGGGCGGGGGGGAGGCACGTGTACAGACAAAAAGGATGGGATAGGGGAGAAAAGTCTGCAGAGGTTTTTTGTCTCTTTTCCTCCCAAAGAAATCCATTCTGAAATCTGCCAGTGTTCATGGCTAGGAGCCCTCTAGGTTTCAGCCTAAAGGTACTCACAGGCAGATTATGCCCACTAGTTTAGTATAAACGAAATCAAACCTGGGATCAAATTGAGTAAGACTATGTATACTTCCAGCATTCAAAGAATAAAATGCAGCCACATAGATCCAAAAGTGCAAACCAATGTGAAGAACATGTCACCTCCTTCTAAGCACACCACTGTGGGAAGGCAGAACCTGTGCTCTCCCATGACTGTACAAAAATGCGTTTTTTAGCAAGGAGGTACACTGAATCTGTTGTATCATCATTCCTTATTTTACCAGGGACTCAATTCCTCAGTCCTGTTGTATGTTCACACTGAAGAGAGCCTTAGTAAATGAAAAGTTTTCCTCAGTTTCAAAATGAGGGGCAAGTTACTAAACAGTAGGAAGCAGAGCCCCATGTTCACCACTGTAGCACCACAAAACAAAACCTTTTGTGGGAGAAAGAGATCTTGCAATATCAGAACTCAGTTGGATTGGGGTAATGGAATAGTTTCAAGTGGAAATTAGTAAGCAGGTGTGGAAGGTACCTACTTACCATTGAACATGCTGTTGGCAATAGCACCGCATGGAGCCATGGGTGTCCCATTTCGGTACATGGTAAAGGGTGTGCAGTAGCTCTTCTCAATCTGCGTTCAAGGTCACAGAATAATCAGGCACAGAACCTGGGGGTTTTGTTTTGATTAGCTGGTGTTAATGTTCTCTCATTCCTTCTTCTGAAAAGTGACTGAATAATTAAGTTGCCAGTACCTTTTGGTCACATCACAGATACATCCAAATGAATGGGTTTGTAGCTGAAGAACACACTCCTTATCACAGTAAATAAACTTAAGGTCTTCACCAAATTCTGTTGTGGACTTGCAAGCTCCACACTACAAAAACTCATTTGGGGATCGGCTACCTCAATTTAAAATGTTCCAGTGAAGCCTTGGCTTACCCTAGAACATCTTATTTTCCCTTCTTTTTAATTCTGACCTGAACTGCTTCAGTGGTGGAGAACAAAAAGTGCAGTTAGCCACCTTACTGCAGTGCTGTGCAGGGAAATCTTGATGTATGAAGACGTAGGAAGAAAAACAAAAGCCCATCTCAAATTTATCACATCTCTCCTACTCCACTTCATGAGAAACTATTAAATCATCAGGATTAAACACAGAAACATTTTCAAATAACTCTAATAAGCTGTATGTCTCATTGGCACAAAAGCCAAAACCAGTTGCACCTCAATGCAAACAAACAAGCTGACTGGAAACCTGGAGAAGCAGATGTATGGGGAACGTGTCTTGGGAGTTACAAGAAGTATTTTACAAAAACAACAGATTATTATGCTGCAATCATCATATGTACTGAGAGGGCAATGTGTGGACTGTGTGTATATTAAGAAATGATACTTTTAAGCCAAAAAATCCATGTTTTAGATTTGTAAACAAAAAACCTAAATGCAATGATTGCATTCTCCAATTTCCTTATGCAGGCCTACTGCAGGTGATCCTATCTAGCCTCCTCTTTAGACCTCCAAACTTGTATACTCTAGAATGCTGCATGTTCATGTATTTCACCATAAACTATTTCCTGCTCCCTGTCCGCTTCCAAAGCCAGCAAAATTAAAGACTTAGAATAACTTAATTCCCTAACCCTATAATAAAAGCACAGCTTAAAACATTTCTAAGATATGTGAAAACACTTGAAGGAAAAGCCTTCTGTAAAATTATTTGAAAAAGACGATGTATTTTTAATCAGCATCCCTACAAGGTGCAGGTTTCAGAATTGCTACACTGGACTGACATCTTTTATCTATCCCCTCAATTTTTCTCTCTTATTAACTTATTAGACATAATGGCCCTAACAATCATAAAAGCAGAGACCAAACACTGAAAATCTGTACCTTCTTATTATTCCCTAGAGCCATCTTAACACACTTACAGTTATGCCTAGTTAGCTTTCCATATGGTCAAAGATGCACCGGATGGAAATACTGACGATCTCATAATATAAAGAAGAAAACTTACATTTACATTTTGACCCAACAATTGTGCATCACTTCTTGATATAACATATCGACGGTGGTTTTGATAGAAGTTTTCCAGGCCATAGTACATAAAAACATCACCCTAGAATTCAAGGATAAATCCCTTAAATAAGGTGACTTCGTGTAGACAAAGAGAAATTGTATTACTTCCTAAGAAAGAGAGGGGAAGAGAGTACTCATTTCATATTTAAATGCTGGTGACTACACTCTAAGCAATTACTTCAGTGGACACTGGCTAGAATCTAGTCTTTACCCCAACTGAAAGTTTTAGTATTTTGACAAAAAATTAAACATACTTTAAATCACTAAACGGAACCTAAAATAAAAACACCTGATTATTATTTTATTCAAGATGGCATGGCTGGCCATGAACCTGTAATCACTATGAATAATTTCATGGAGACAGACACTCATTTTCCATTAAAGAAGCCGCATAAAAAACTTCAAAAAGTACCCAGTAGCTCTTAATGCCTTCATAGTTTTTGAAAAATAAGGCTGCCTCTCATCAATTATTCGAATGCTTTGGAAAGTTTAGTCCTGTAATTAAAAGGAGAATGCAAGGCAGGCAAATACAAGAAAGAAAGAGGATTATTAAACTATTAAAAAAACCCCATTGTTCAGTTAAATAAACTTCTCCAGCATCATTGTAATCTCAAGAATTACAGAGTATTTCAACAGCCTCTTCAATACTGAATAACCCTAAAGGGACTTTATAATTTGAATTGCACTCTAATTCTAAGGCATCATTTATACAGTACTAAGCATAAGTTCTGTTTGGCAGAACATGAAGCATTTCAACAGTCTCAGCAACATGACCCTGTAGTTTAGGACAGGAAATGAAGGATACTTTTCACAAATGAAACTGCAGAATGACATTGCTGGACTTGAATTATTTCAAGGCCCTTGGGGATTAACAGCATAACCCTTGTAAAAAAGACTACAGGGGTTTACTTATAACAGGCGGTCAGAGCTTCAGATTTCCTTCTCATCTGAGAGTTTAGCAGTACAGTAACAACTAACCCCAGGCCAAGGGCAAGGGTTTGCTACTGACTTAAAGACAGAGATGGATTGTGAACTGGCTGGAGAAAAGAAGCCAGAGAGTTGTAGTGAATGGGATGGAGTCTAGTTGGAGGCCTGTATCTAGTGGAGTCCCCCAGGGTTCGGTATTGGGACCTGTGCTGTTCAATATATTCATCAACGACTTGGATGAGGGAGTAGAGTGCACCCTCAGCAAGTTTGCTGATGATACGAAACTGGGAGGAGTGGCTGACACGCCAGATGGCTGTGCTTC
>VZTO01022470.1:189287-209178 GCA_013400615.1 Syrrhaptes paradoxus
GGCCTCAAGTTACACCAGGGAAGGTTTAGGCTGGATATTAGGAAAAAATTCTTCACTGAAAGAGTGATCAGGCATTGGAACAGGTTGCCCAGGGAAGCGGTGGAGTCACCATCCCTGGAGGTGTTCAAGAAACGTGTAGATGTGGTGCTTAGGGACATGGTTTAGTGAGTTAGGTGGTGCTGGGTTGTACTTGATGATCCTTGAGGCCTTTTCCTACCTTAATCATTCTATGATTCTATTTTGCCTTAATAAAATACATCTGGAGTCACAAATTTTTGGCTTATATTCCTAGACAGACACGCAGAACTGCTGTGATGCTACCACCAAGTGAGCTAAAAGGGACAGTTCAGGTTTGCAATAGCCCAAAATCAAATATAAGCAACACAATCTTCAGGTTTTTGAGGACGATTACTTATAGTCTACTGTATGTACATTTACTTCAGTTGACTTAAAAAATCCATCCGACTGCAACCAACACCTTTTGTACTGCTATGTCTGTGAATTCATGTTTTCTGTTCTTTCAAAAACTTACAAGGCAAGTACAAGCACCATACAAAAAACCCTTATGTATTTACCACAAGAGGGAGCTTCCTTGCCTCAAAAAAGCAAAGCTGGATTCTTTTTGGTAATTCATTTCAGCAACCTACTTTTTTGTGAGGCACTTTATCTGATATTATTAGGAACACATATCTTTGTGTATGTGGGACTGTAAAATACAGCACATTTAAATACATTGACAAGTGAAGAGAAGGATTGATGACTGATCATTTGTTTCACTTGTGAAACAGTTTAATGTCTACATGCAAAATAGTCCTGTTTCCCTGGAGATTCTGCATACTGGCCCATTCTAAACATGCAAAAAAAATTGAAACATTGTGCAGGAAATTGGGAGCTTTATGACAACGACTGATGGAGGAATCTGCCTCTCTCACTCTCTCTGGCTAGACATCAGCTGATGCCCCACAGCATATGGTAAACATGCCTTGTCACAGCAATAAATATGAAAGCTGTATTACAGAATTGAAAAGAATGAGGAATTATCTTAAAAGGAGTCTACAAATGATGGATGCCTCTATGTAGTTTGTACTCTACCTTTTGCCAAAGAAAAAAAAAATTAAAAAATGAGAACTCTGTAGATTTACTCACAAGAAGTTACCTTACTCTCAGATGGAGACAAATAAATGCTTCTCCAAAGTTTTATTTAGTTTTTGAGGGAACTTTTGCATAAACTCTTACTGACAGAACTTTCTAGGAACAGGTAGAACAAACATCTAACATAAACAGAAGGCATTCACAGCACAACCAGAGAAGTCACAGCTGTGACTTGCAACAAAAAAGGAAAAAAGTCTTCCTGAGGAGGTAATTTTGAGACCTGAGTGTACAGACTTACCAGTCAAATGTTGACTTTTTTGTGTTTCTAGACCACTGAAGCCAGCTTCTTACAGAAAGAAAACCTTACTGACCCAGATCTGGACAACAGAATCAGAAGTAATGAATAGACAAAATGTAATATATACAGGTGCTTATACAATACCTCAGGGATATCCATCATTCGCCTTAGTTTCTGATCTCTCCAGTTCCAATCCAGAATAATATATTTTGTGGAGTTCAAGCACAGGCCATCTAAAAAGGCAACATAAATTTTACTACCAAGATAATATGATGTGATTATCATAATGATTTTTGGCTTTTACATCTCTTGCTGTCTGTTTCCAAGGAAACTAATATTTGAACACTTAAGTGCTACATTTGCTGGTTGGAAAACTAATGCACTGACACCACAAACTCCCTTAACCACATAATCCCATGCCTTTTTGGAAGATAAACACAAAAGCAGAACAACTACTGTTGCCAGGCTTGTCAGGAGCTAACATCCTGCCAGAAAATAATTCCTCAAGCTTCTTCTTGATGAAACCACAGGAGCTGAATTTCCACAGCTGATGAGGAGCTGGTAACTTACAAGAACCCTAGCCTGAAAGCTCTTGTTAACGGGAACTGACAGTGTTTACCAATTTACAGGACTGGGTGCTACTTGAATGTGAGTCAGGTCAGTGGAGCTGCTGAATAATTCCTTTATCCTCTAAATAAATTGTGGTGAAAGAAGAAAAAGGTCCTTTCTGAATTGGCCCTCCACATGATGCCCAGTATTTCTTGTATCAGTTTTGACTCCTCTCCATTCTCTAGTGACCTGGCACTGCAACAATAAGGTGTCAGAAAAAGACTAGACCGTGTGCCCCTGCCACAAGCTGCCTCAATCTATCATGGCAATGAGCTGACATGCTGAGCAGTAAAGATTTAATGTTGCTAGAGGGTATAGGAAGCAACAAAATTGTGCTACTCCTGTACCCTTCTGTAAGGAGCAGTAGAGTCCCAATCCACAGACAGTCCCTGACCAAGAAACCACAGAGTAAGGCAGAGATTAGAAAGAGGAACAGAAAGAATCACCGTATCATCTTGTCATTTTGTTGTTTGTTTTTCTTTGTGTACATGATGTCTCTTGAGTAAGCACTCAAAATTTGGGAAGAGAAAAGGAGATTTATATAGAATAATTAATTTCATTACAGATAAATCAGGAATAAAATCAAATCAGCAAGAAGGTCTTTTGTCTATCCCTTGCAGAAGTTTACACTGAGCTCAGAGTGACATATGACACAATGACTTCTGTCAGTATTTCCTTTTGATTTACTTGCAGTGTTTGGTTTCCTAGAGCTTTAAATCTTACACCATGGGTTTGCAATCACTTTCAAGTCAGCATAAATCAGTATTCCTGCCAAAAGAGGAAGCCGCCCCACCTCTGCCTGCTCATTACCTGACTTTGTGTGCACACTGGTTTTGTTTTAATTGGGATCAGTTCACTGAGCTACCAAACAGACTCTTGGGCTAGCACAAGAAGCAGGAAGGGGGAAATAAGTGGGCACTGACTGGGGAAGGAAAGTATTGCTCTGCTTTTCTCTGGTAATAGTGATTTATGGCAGTTTAAAATGATCATAAAATCAACTACTAGAATCTTGACCTCGTTTTGACTGACATAGTAGAAGTGGAGAAATAGAACTGTACAGTTTAGTACCCAAATCCACAGATTCATGTAAACCTAAGCGTTTCAAAAACAATTCAAGTCTTGCTTCTCCTGAAACCAAGTGTAAGATACCTGCGGAGAAAACCTTTCTTATTCTCCTACCTTGCTCCACTAGCGCTTTTACTCTCCCAGGAGTTCCAACCCCAACGTGGAACAAGCCTTTCTCCAACATATTCATTTGCTCTTTTATCTAATTTGAAGAGGGAAGGACAAACCACAGTAAAAACACAATTATCCAAAAATTTCTTCTCAAAGAGCTGGAAATAAATTCAAGATCTCATAGTATCTCTTTCTAGAAAATGCTATTCATTTTTCAAACTTTCAAATGGATATATCTGGGAGAAAGTTTAAGAAATGTAACAGCCAGCTGGGCACCATACTTCTCTAGAAGTTCAGTCATTTTCAACTTTGAAAAGTTATTGTTATTGCACGAACTATTTTTGGAGGTGAGAACAGTATGCTTCCTTCAGGATTTAAACAAATTCCTTGGAAATATCTGGAAATATGACAGCTGAATTAGCTCTAAAATCCTTCAAGATGAAGACACTGGAAAAGGGTGAAATAAAGCAAGTGACATTTGTGTGTTTGACAGCATTTATATCAAAGGCCAAATGTCAGTTCATTACTTCCAGCATCCCCGTAATTTGTGCTCTCCAACAGGAATGGATATTGGGTATCCAGGCATCCAACTGGCAGAATGTAAATGTGGGTGCTGGTGTACAGTTTGCTTCTACAAATCTGTGTGTGAGCCTTCTATTTAAACAGGCTAAAGCCATTTGAATGAGCACCTCACAAGAATGTGGAACATCTTTAAAACACAGCACATCAATAAGCATCTACATAAGCTACTGAAGATGGTGTTTGGCTAGATTCCTCAAACTGCAACAATGGGTTACCAAAGAAAGCATTACCTAAAGAAAGGAACATATGAGCACTATACGAAAGGCAATATTGCTAAATGCTTTAAAAAGAAAACAGTACAACACTGGCTAGTTGTTTAGTTGTTCTACCAAAATTCCCTTGCAGCTCTCTTACCTTTATGTGCTTTGCAAACAGCTTGAGAACTTTGCAGTCTCCTTTAAATGCTGTCATTGACCTAGCAATAGAAAAATTGAAAAAGGAAAGGCAAGCATCCTGGCTGGGATTAAGACCACACAGGAGGAAAGCAAAACTAGCTGGCATTTCTTAATATGCTTGAGACACGCAGTCCCCCAGTGACCTCGCTTGTACTTTGAACACTATGTACATTCTTGTTTGCTACTTGATCAACAGCGATCAACAACTGGACAAACACAACAGAAGATATCAGTAGGGGGCAATATTGTTTAGATAGCTTTTCAGATAATATTTAATAATTATGGCCTGTGCTTTCACAGCTAACTTAGTTCAAAACTGACTAATCACCAAATTCTAATTAAAAAAATTATCTCAGTTACTGAGATAGAGGCATGAATAAACATGCACGTGCATGTACAGAAAGAAAGATCCGTGTATGGACCAATCTACATTTTACAGTCTTCCTGCGACGTGGCTGCTGGGAAAACCTAGGCTGCCACAGTCTTTACTGTAGACATTGCCCAAATTCCAGTTAACCAAAATTCATTTGTTAGAAAACCTGACTTGTTTTTCTGACACTCTATTTTGGCACACAGTAACGACTCTATGCTCTGTATTAATCAAGCAGGAGACAGCATATTCAGTATTTACTGAATGTCAGTTAAGACAGCTTTCTCTGCGTTTTTCTTTCTGCAGTGTGCCAAATTTTCAATTTTCTCTTCTGCAAAGATAAAGGTTTACACACAAGTATCCACATAAACCACCTAAGTCTCAGATGGTACTACCTGCATGCAGGGGCTAAGCACCACTGGCACATCTGCCGTTTCTATGCTTCTATCTGTGGCATGGAGTCAAACTTCCCAACTCAACATTTCATGTTGTACTGACAGATAATCACAGGAAGCAGGTTCGAGACACAAAAGACAACCATGAAATTTGTGAGCTATACATTAATTCATCAAAGTCATCAAGACTTCTGGAATGAGAAGGGGGAAGATAGAGAAGGGAAAAAAAGAGGACAGGGAACACTGAAAATCATCATCTCTGCACAGCAGTTTTGCCAGCCTGAGCCAGCTGAGAACACGGACGCAGACCTAGAGGCACTCAGACCAGACACCCATGTTGGCACTTGAAGCCCTGGAATGCCATGTCCTCATTGCTTTTGGTGCAAAGTCACGATTACTAGTGGTGGATCATGATGCTTTATAGGTTTACTCTGCTCCCAAGTATTAAATGTTGCATGTTCCACCAAAATGGTACACTTTATTTTTTGTTTTTAACAAAAATAGCACTTTCATGCAACTGAAGTACTGTTACTTCAGTCTAAAACCAAACACCACACCTCCACATTTTAAAGAAGCAAGGGATATTGCATCATTTTGAATCAGTGAATTTGTTGGCTAGCAGAAGACAGTGTCCCAGTTTTGCCTTTATGTCTGTGGTTCCAAGATAAAATCTCTGACTGACTGCCAACCTCAACATAAAATTTGCTATTGACATACTTGATGAGTTCCAAGGAACGAAGTGCAGAACTGCAGATAACCAGCATCACCACTGACTTCTTCTCCTTGTGGTTTTTACGGAGTTTTGCCCACTTAGGACAGACTGTAATGAAAAAGCCTGTGTACACACACAGAGAAAGTACTACATGCCACAATTTTAAATTACAAGATTACATGATGAATGGTAGCCAGCAGCAAGAACACACATGCGGACTCCTACGAGATCTGGATCTCTGGCAACACTTTTACATTTAGTCATGGCTGAGAAACTGGAAAATAAAATGCCCAAAATAAATAAAATACAGAAATATCACATAACTGAACAAATTAGATAAGCATTAAAAATCAACAGCTTGTAAGGTGAGAAGTCCAATGTCTTCATTTGCCACATAGGATAAATTGTATCAGAGAAAACCAATTGGAAAGATACATTTACCAGATTATAAATTTTACATAAATATATAGGAGAGAATAAAAATTCTCTCAGTTCATGTCACAAGATAGGTGCAGGATTTTTACTATAAGATAATACACACACCTACTTATGAAGCCACAACAAATTACTGACAAATAATCCCTAGCAATTAAAAGAAACTCTAAAGCATTTTGATTAAAAAAAAGTTACACAGTAAAAAAGAGCCAGAAAAACAAGACCTGTAATGAAAAATGAAAACCCCTTAAAGTTATTAATAAGTAAAAAATATTTGGAGGTGCAATAATACTGCATTAACAATGTTTGTCATACAACTTTCATCTCATCCAACATTTTTACTCACTTTCCTTCAGGTATGAAGAAAAACTGTGGGTGAGATCATTGGATGGCAAAAAACAGGAATCTGAAAAGGAAAAAACTATTTCTGTTGATGTATTTTTAACCGTAAGAGGAGCATATATGTTTGCAGCATAACCACTAGTTCTATTGATGAAATCACAACTGTGTTAAAATCCATCATCAATAAATTACCATTTGTGAAACAGAGATTAATGTACAATGTATATTACGTGTACCAGAAGCTTTATATTGGATAAATCAAGGAAAATAACATCTCTCAACTTAGTTGCAATTTCTTTCTTTTCTCCCACCATGAAAATCCCTGACTACGGGGCTGTGCAGGTGTGATCACATACTTCAAAAAAGTTTCATATGTCTTTGCCACAATCAATCGAGGGTCTTAGCCAAAAGCCTTGCAGTCAACCTGTTAAGACTATTCCTCCAATCTACCTACGATGGAATACATTCGTAGATCACCCAAACAATTCATACTGTTTAAATACAAGAACCTACAAATAACGTACCTGTCAATAAGTTTGTTCTTCTTTCTGGCCTTTCATATTGTGGTAATCTACATAACTATATCAATCCTAATGGTAGCACCTCCTATGCATTTCAATGCCTTCCTCTTCCTTTATTTCCCACTGCCTCCCTATCTTTTACCTGGTCACTATGTTAACTAGTAAGTCTTAAAAGCCCTCTGTGGCAGACATACCATTTAACTTTAAGTTTCATACAGAGGCAATAAAGAAAGAAAAGGTCCTAACAGGTTCTTTGGAAGGCCCATCCTTTCTCCAGTGTCTATATAGAAAGTCTAAATTCTTGAAGTGGTGATTAAAATTCAATGGTCTGAAAACATGCCATTGTTAACGGTACTTTGATGGCACAACACGCTCCTGCAGAGCATTAACTACTCTGTCTTCAAGGATTCACATATTTGTCGTCATTCTGCATGAAGCATAGCACCCCAGGGTGCCTGTCTATGGAATGAGTTGTTTGCTGATATATTTTAACTAAATTAAGGCTTCCTTGCAGACACTATTCATGTTCCCACAGTTGGCGCATTGTGCTAATGTTGGCAGTCTCAATCCATGATTTCCACTGGATCTGGCAGTGTGACAAACTTGGTGTGTAGCTGATGCCTGGCTGAAGTCCTGCCTGTGTAGTTTCTTCAGCATAGCCACTCTCCCTCACTGTATGTTGTCTTGCTAAAAACTTTTACTTTGCACTGATCCCTTTTATAAATCTAGAGATTGATATTTACTGGGACTTGAGCTCCAAAGGGAATTAATGTGTTCAACTGAAGGATCAACAGCTAACTTTAAAAATCATGTTTAAAAGATGCACTTGACAGTAGTGGTGAAGGACAGAGGCTGCCCTTCCATAAGCATTTGAGGCTAATAGAAAAGCTCTTCACACCCACCTTGATCCTTTCCTCCCAGTGGCAAAATATCTTTGTTGCTTTTTTATACTTCTGAGTACATTAAATATCACTAATGACTAAACAATTCAAAATATGGTTTTTAAAGGGCACAAGCTTCAATCACTGACCTTTCACCAGTACTCTGGTGTACACTGGAGTATTAACAACAATGTAAAATGAAAGTTTCAGAAAGGTAGGTAAAAACCACATAGCTCCAGACTGCAGCAAGCGACCATGCTGACTACAAACCTGACCTTCTGGGCCATGTCAGTCAACAAGAACACACAGCTCCAAGTAGTTGCTTGTTATTTGCTCAGTGCTTTGACAAGAATGACTTGACAGCTGTAGAAGTTCGTAAACTCCTTGGCACTCTAAGCCTCCAACTCCCAGCACAAAAATAAGGAAAAAATATCTCTATCCAACCCAAGAGCCAATCCATATGGAAATGGGCCACTTCACTAGCTCAAAAGGCTCTGTTAATAAGAAAGAAACCAAAGCAATTTATTATTTGCTAAAATCCGTAAGGGTCTAAGCATATTTAACACAAGCTTTTCAAAGCAATCTATACAGGTCTTCTCCAGGTTTTCTTGAACGCTGAACTTGCTCCAAGATGGGTCAACCTAGAATCATGGATGTTAAGGAGGTGCATATTTATCTAGAAAGACAGGCTTAAACATTAAAATAGAAACCACTGCTGCACTAGAAGGCTCGTCCATTGGGTACAAGTTACTAAGAATTCAAGAAGTATCTAAGCTGTATGCAGGTTAGTTACTAGGCCATTTGCTCTTCATGAGCTCTACCAACAAAGAGTGAACAGTGCCTATACAATGACAGTGCCTCTTTATCTGCAGAGTAAGAGGAAGAGAACTTCAATATTGCCTTCATCTCTAATGCAATCTCCCACTGACAGAATCTAACCCTGCTCTGTCCTGCTTTGCCTTTTCTATCACTGGCTTTTAACTGGAGACAGAATACAGGAAACCAAGAGGGTCCTCATCATGGATAAAACTTGGACCAAAACTACCATCTAATTTTATGCCACTCCCTGAAAACAAACATTGTGTTCAACATTTCATAACCATGACAGAATGATGCTCATTATTTCTTCGTTTACTCCTGTCAGCCCTCCTATTATACATCTGGATTGACTCAGATAATCCCAGAAACAAAATACATCTTTCACTTTATCAGTCAGCATCTTGGAAGCTATTATTAGGAATCACATAATCTCTATTAGAAAAGTGAGCTCCTGAAATTAATACTTTATAATAAAAGGACACATTTAAACAATGTTTATTTTAATTTCTGTAAATCCAAGAAATGTCACATTTATTCCAAAAAACCTAACATCTCTACTTAAACAGCAGATCTATATACAGTATAAGAAAATATTTCATTAAAAAGTACAACTCAAAACGTGTACCAAAAATCCTCCTTCTTTTGCAGAAAAAGTACTCAACAGCATCATGGAAAAAGCATTATTTATCTATTAAATATAGAAGTTACCTGACAGCTTTAATTCTTCTATTTCAATCACTGAACGGTTTTCACCAAAATGTTGACTAAGTAGATTTTGTAGATCTGCAGGGACAGCAGGTTTTGGAGTGGATTTTTCCAGAATATCAGAAATTTTCTTCTAAAAAACAATGTAAAATGGGTAGGTATGACATTTCTATAATTTCTGCTCTTTGGCTAGCTAACAACACTGTAAATAAATGTTTGTCCATAAATTTATACAGTTATATTGTCTTAATTACAGCTTAATTAGAAAAACACCTTACAATGGGACAAAATTCCCATCATCTTTAGTGGGAATGCAGACTTCAAATGCAAGTTCGGATACTTTGATGAGATGCTCTGTGAGCCTAGAGACAAAATATCTTGTGCACTCACCTGAAATACTGCCATAACAAAAACATAACTGAAAGCTGCTTTTGTGAGTTCTGCTGTTGTTACACGTAAGTATCAGTTGAAAATTCTTTTTTTTTTTACATAATTTTTTCTAGTTTATCATTCTTAAAGTATAACAACAGGAATCAAGTGCTTATATAAGTCTTGGTTATATTTTGATTAAACCACGGTAACTATTTATCTATTTTGGAAGGAAAGACAGTTAGCTGTATTCATAGAATACCATGCAAGTCTGATGAAAATGAGTTAAAAGTTCACAAAACCACAGGTCAAGCAGAAAGAGTTCAGCAGCTGTTTTGTTCTTCCAAAAACGGATAATTTTTTAAGCCAACTAATAATTTTTAGAGCCTGGCCATGAGTTCATAATGATTCTGTTTTACACCTCAGGAACATTAGCAAATAACAGGTATGAATTTTCACTGAAGTGAAAGCTCTATTTTTCCACATAATTAAATGGATCATGCGGACAGAAGAGTTCAGGGTTCCCATGGACTGAATGATCTGTCAGCATTTAAGAAAACAGCAGATTTTCAAGGATAGAGGTAGCATGGAGAGAAAGCACGAATGTGAAGCCTCTCTTCTCACTGAGAAGTGATTCATTTGTGAAAGGCCAGCTAAAAGTTTCTCAACTGTGTAAGCTAAACTGATCTTGCTGTCATGAGGACACACGGCGGCATGAGCCTAGAAATAAAAAGGAGCAGCAGAGTGTGGTTAGGACAGAGCAATACGGTACATATCTGCAAGGGAAAGTGAGATTTCACAGAGATGAAGAGGGCCTGGAAGC
Organism: Syrrhaptes paradoxus; assembly: GCA_013400615.1. Lineage (NCBI taxonomy): Eukaryota > Metazoa > Chordata > Aves > Pterocliformes > Pteroclidae > Syrrhaptes > Syrrhaptes paradoxus. The sequence continues at coordinate 199,812 of VZTO01022470.1, forward strand.
ATTTTCAGCAGTTTTGGAGGGGTGGTGGGTACCTTCAGTGCATTTTATCACAGTAAGGTCTGGGCCAACAAAGATCAATGGAAATTTTGAAGAGAGCTATAGCAGGAATTATAATGTAGGGGACAGATCTTCTTCCATCCCTCTTTCACCCACTCCATCCCAGTACCCACTCCCTCCTTCTCTTCCATTCCCCACCCCTCCGTCTCCCCCTCTTGCCCAATACACTCCAAATACTCCTGTAATGGCAGCATCAGGTGCAGGAGTCCGAGCAAGGAAGAGCCATAGGGGGGTGCTGAAGCCACTCTACCCCACAGCAAAGGCAAAGTAGGCAGCTGCCTCTCCCAGCCATCTGCCACTTTGGCCACTGTCTGTTCTACCTCTGCTAAAAGCCTGCTGTGTGCTTGCAAGACCCTAGCTGAATTTTTGACAGTGGGATACACGGAGATGAAGTGCTTATGCCTTCCTCTTGGTCTGCCTTTGGCCTGGTGCAAAGCCCTCTGCAGTCCCTGGAAGACTTTGCAGTGGATGTCTGGCTGTTCAGCAGGTTTTTGCAGTGGCTGCATCTGTAGCATTCCTTCCCAAGTTTCACCTTCACTTGGCATGGTTGTAATTTTCTGCCATTCAACTACTCTTCCCAAAGAATGACCAGAGGCCATCTACAGCGCACACAGCCTTTGTGTGAGGCCCACAACCAAACATCTTCATTGTTCTTCCTTGTGAACCACAAACGGTCTTCTGCATCCTCAGCCCCACAACCTGCCTCTTAAGTGACCCACATTTGGGAACCTCTGATTTAGCAGACAGCAAGATAGAACTATCAGGCTCATTTTACTTGGTAATTCAGTGTAAGGCGCTGTTACACAGCACCATTATGTCATTCATTGGGCCACTTGCTTCCTTCAGGAAAATTATGGCACTCTGGAGGGGAGAAGCCTGATACTAATGAGAAATTCCATGAGAACAAGAGCAAGGACACCTGAGCAAATCCTTCAAGGAGGGATGTGGGGAAATGTTGCTCATGCAGGAAGTTTTATCATTTTTCTTTCAATTCATTCCAGATGCTTAAAAGCAAAGGGGTTTTTTCCCCCCCCCTTTTCCTTATTTTTGGAAAGAGCACTTTGTTTGGAACCCATAGATCAACAGGATAAATATTTCCTGATGGATTTTTTGACAGGCTGTGTATGTCAACTTAGTGGCCTAGCCCCACTGAAACCAAAGGTACAACTAAGTGTCTATTGTTTGCCTGAGAATGGGGTCTTTTTGCTAGGCCTGGTTCACCAGTCTCTGTCGTGGGATGCTTTCACTCTGGCAGCAGTGGAACAAGTTCCACGGTCACTTCTGCCAGAACTATATTTAAAGCTAAATCCCACTCTTCCCTTTTCCCATTTCCTTGATGATTAAGAAGCCTGACACAACATAAAAAGGCCACCTTTCAGCCTTATGAGGGAGCCAACTATTTACAGTCTGTCCTGAAAGACAATTAACTTGCCTGGTGCCATATAATTTCCATCTAGACTGCAGAGTGTGTTTCTTGTTGAGGGTGAGGATGGAGCATGGCCAGAGGGACAATACAGTGTATTTATTTATACACTTATGCTATGAGGAGAAGACTGAACAAAGACAGCTCTTGGCTCAAAAGATGTAACAGCAGCTGGAGCCTGACCACACCACTGAAATGAGGCTCTGCAGCAACTGAAATTCCACCCTTCTTTGATGTAGTTACATTTCCCCAGTGTGCAACACTTGGGGTGTGGACATACACAACCCTTGAGTGGAGTATAGACACAAATACATAGTTCAGGTTGGGAACGGGTACTTTGAGTGAAGTCAAAAAAAGTAGGAATTTATGTTCTTCTCTGAGAGAGGCTGCAACATTATGACCATATTACTTCTCATCGTCACAGGGCTGTCCCAGTTCTGAACCTTGTAATAGCATGTACGCGCACTACCCAGTCCCCAAACACTTTCTAGGATATTCATACCTTCCTTCTCCTCTTTGCCTTTACAGTGCTCTCTTGTTTTTCTTCAGGTTGACTTAGAAAACACTCTGTAGGCTGCAAAACACATATATAAAAAAAAAAAGAAAAGGTAAGAAAAGAAGATTCAACATCAGATATCTGATCACCTGAGGGGGGAAAAAAAAAAAAGTCACCAAAGGGAGGTAAGAGGGGGATACAGAAAGTATAACACTACGTTAGGGAAAAACCAAACAAAAACAATCTTTCCCACCTGTAGAAGGGATCAAATTCTTATAGTTACATAAATCTGGAGTAATTTTGGAATTGAGATCTATGTTGTAACCAAGAGGGGAATAAACAAACAGAGAGCTGAAACATACAGGTTGTAACCGCAATTTCATAAAATGGTCAAAACCAGGTCTTGAGACATTAAAAAAAATCAAAAGGAAAACATGAACAAAACTTTCACAAACTTTGTATTTTTCACCTCTATTATCCTGTGTGATTGTTCTTCTAGACTTTGCCAATAGCGCTCTAAAATAACTGGGTCTAAGGTGAGCATACAGATGGTGAAAGATACCATGGAACTGGGTGAGAGTAGCTGGAAACAATCACGCCTGGATTTCCCTTTACATTTGTAATGCAAAATTTAGGAAAACATGTTTCAGATTTGTTCTGCCCCATTCTTGCTTTGTCTCCACATGGCAGGCAGGGTCAAATACACACCAGAAAAATAACATGGTGCATTTCAGAATAATCTTCATCGAACATATGTTGCTATTATTAGCCCTCTTTTGTGCCCAAGTGAGCAGTCTGAATTGGTCCTTTTGTACCAGAGTCCCTGCTCACATAAGCCAGGGTTAGGATTTGTCCTTAGCTACCTAAAATTGTCCAAAACAGAAGCAGCAAGGCACAGACTTCCGTGTTTTGAGCATAGCAATTCTCTTTTCTTTTGCCTTCTTAGGGACTTTTATTTCATGGAAATGCAAAATAATCTACATAGACAGGCTTTAGAGCTTAATAAGTGACTTGATGAAGAGCAACGGTAAAATAAGCTGAGTTACAAGAAAAAGCTCCTTGATCCTAAGATGCATTTGGAAAAATCTGCTCCTGTGAGAAACTACAGAGAAGTCTCATCACATGAAGCATTAAAAGCTCAGGAACAGCAAATCCAGTGCCGCTCACTGGGGAAGCCTGGAAGAAAAGTATCAGTAGGAAAGGGAGCCCAGCCGAAAGCCAGAGAGGCTGCTCCTGTGTACCCTTGTGAGGGCAACTTCAACAGGGCTAGGAGGTCCAAAGGAAAGCTAACAGAAGTTCAAAGTAGCTGAGCCTTTCTGAGCCCTCCTTGCACTGCCCTCCCCTAACAGGAGGACACTTCCTAACTGGTACTATATGACCCTAACCAGCGCATTTGTGCCTTTCCAAGCCCACTCTCATATCCTTTTCAAAAGCATTTTGTGGAGTTTAATTGTTCATATTATGCCTACATTTCCCTTTTTGTTAGGCCATGTTCAACACAAACAAATGACCGGTTGCTTGCTCCTGCTTTCTGTGCCATGATGCAACCACAGCCATTGCAATTGCAAAAGCAGTAGAACTGCAGAGAAGTGGCTCTGAAACTAGTTGAGGTTTGAAATGATATTTAGGAGCTACCAGAGAAGGTGTTGCTGGGCACTGGCTACAGCCAGCAAAGCACTCTACAACTGGGGCTGGAATATAACACAGCCTGGATCAATACTCACCCATGAGAAGCTGTGACAGGGTCTGTATCTTGCCTCAACAACAGAGATCTGTCCCTCTGATTTTCTCAGGTATAAACAGATAGTATCTTCACTAGAAATCAAGGGAATGATTGCTAGTAGAAACTCACTGCAGCTCACAAAATTGTTCCAGGGTTAACATAAGCTTTTTGTTTTTATCATTGGTTTGTTTCTTTTTTAAAAAATTTCTGTCCTGACTCTGATTCAAGTGCTTTTAAAACCCCACCATACATTTTTCATTCCTATCCCTACCATTAGCATTCCCAGACATTGAGACTGAAACAGAGCTACCCTCTGCCTTCAGTTCCTGCTCTACCCTTACACATCCCAGCTGTCCATAAACTATTTGCCAGGTGTTTTAATCATAAATTCCATGTCCAACATCACATATTATGCAGAGAACAAGCCTTGGGACGGATTCAGTCAAGGGACACCACCAATCTGTCAAAATGCCAGAAAGGGGCCAACCTAAACCTCCTTCCTCCAGTGGAATATGATGGTTCCCTATCCTAGAAAGTGTTACTGCTCTTTCAGCATATCGAAAAATGCCACTCATTCACTTTGTGCCCATTTCTTCCTTCACATATATTGTGAACTGTTTTACATGCACCTGAAGAACGGTCCCAACTGGTACCTGCATGAGAAAAGAATAAAACCATGCCACAGAGCTAACAAATTTTCTCTCAAGAGAAACAAAATCTTCTCACTGATAACCCTTCATTCGGACGTTTAAAAGTATCACCAAATGCCATGGCTTCTTTTTTGAAGGCAGTATGTAACCCCTTCTTTCAGCAGGAACAAAAATACACTGCAGGCTTGTAGTCAAAGCGTTGCTTCCTCAGAGAAGCATGTTAAGACTCAAAATTATCTCCTTTACAAAAGTGTATATATATATTTAGGCAGTGTATACTATTAGCCCAGCAATAATTCAGACAGTAAAAATAATGTAATAAGAAAAAGAGAAACTTCATGGTGATGAATGGCTGTAAACTTGCAGGTCTTTGATGATGTGCAGTTTAAAATATTTAGGCATCTGATCTAGACTGAACTTTTGACCCTTCTGCCAATGTTAGTTGCCTACCTACGCATGCAATAGCTCTCATGCCACCCTTAAGAAAAGGTCATTTGCATGTTTTTCTTATGCAAGACACAGAGCAGACAACCTACTGGGTTTTGACATGGCTCCCTTGCACTCTGTATTTTTATGCTATTTTTACATGGGAGTTCTTCAAATGCAGAAAACAGGAAATTTGTGCTGAGACCACTGATTTATGAACTAAAATGTCATAAATTCCTTGTTTGTTAATCATAGACAGAACGTAAAATATTTCCTGTATTATATTTTTAACATTTTTTTTTCTTTACATGTTGCCAAGTTACTGGAAATTCAAATCTAGAGTGGAAACATTTTTGTGTGTCTGTGAAAGTTTACATTCTAGGTCAGCCATATACTCTGACTTTTGGAGTCTGTGACAAAGTAAACACATCAATGCACCATTCACATTGGAGATAAATTATTCATTGCATTGTAAGCCTGAGGACAGCCTGCAGACTAGAAACATACATGTTTATAAACTATTTGGTTGTCTCCTGACTGGCTTTATGGTGCCAACTACACTGCAGAACAGCTTCCAGCCTGTGAATAAGGCAGGGATAAGTAAAATAGGTTATGTTATATGCACCAGAACTACAAAACTACCAGCTCTCCATAAATATATCTGATTTTGCAAGTGTTTTGCTCTGAAAGATATGCAATAACACATTCATGACTTTGAGCTCCTGCAGTTTTGTGGCTGAACATAAAACTACCCAATTCCAAAATGCAGACCCATGTTCTTTATATGACAGGAAGAGCTGTGGCAGGTGTTCTGCAACAGCTGAGCAGTCCCAGCCCACCTTGACAGGACAACCTCTGTTGGTTATCGTTTCTAATGTTCTCACAGAAAGAGCAAAGCAACTTCTCCAAACTGTCTTAACCTAGTTCTAAATGCTTAAGTGAAGATAAAAAGTGATAGAAAGTGGGTCCATCCTCACTGAGGTGAAGTCCTCAGCATCTGACCTCTTGGTAGAGCGTGTACAAAGGCAATACAGCTGCCTCCTGTATTGTTTGGTTCTCCCTTTCCAATTCAAAACATGGAACCAGTTCAGATATTTGGCTCACTTCACCTTTGGTCTCCTTGGAAAGACACATAGTAATTGCTACTGTGTTGTTTACACTTCTCTGTTACAAAAAAAGAACATCCCTGCATATGCTTTTCACTTGGGCAATGGCCTAGGCATCACAGAGTGAAATACTATTGACCTAGGAGTCAAAATTAATATCCAAAATGTCAAGGAGAGATGGCTTCCAATGTCAGCCATTCAGCTGATTCTCCTGTATGGTATCAGGAAGACAGAATAAATTTCAAACAAGAGACTTCTTAAAATCAGCTGCCCTCTAGATGACTCTTTTTTGCCCAAGTTGGGGTGATGCTTGCTGTCTGTCAAAGACCTTGCTGCCTTTTCCTTGGCATACTCCATGTAATGCTAAACAACACAGTTCCTACTGGTTTTAAACAAAACTTTCAGTAGTGAAAGGCTATGAAAACATCAATCCATGTAGACCTAAATTCTTCACTTGGACCTTGCACTGGAGACATGCTGGGGCAGAGGTGCTGTACAACATTTAAATACAGCTTTCAAGACTTTCTGTATGCAGGGAATGGGAAAAGGTGAGAGGGAAGGACACTCAGTAGCATCATCCACGCTTTTATCCCTAGATAGTCACTTTGGAGGAGACAGGCTTGGGAATCTCATCTCACAAAAACCAAGAATGAAGTTACTGGAATGTGATCACTTCCAAATGCGGCAAAATAATGTAATAAAACCATCTTACTACATGAATAGATCGGACAAAGAGCAAAGAAAACTGTCACTTTACTGAATGAAAGGGGACTACGTTTCCCTACACATCACCTCTGTGCTCCACACATTTGCTAAATTTACAGACCTGTTTTCTTTTCTTTGTCACAGCAGGTTTGGAATCTGAATCTTGATGTGTTGCTGTCCTGTTATCACTTGCTTTCTCAATAGCTTCATCATCTGAAGAATCTAATGAAAAAAAAAATAAAAGGTTGTTACTGTTTTTCAAATCCATTTCCTCTCTTTGCATTCAAAAATAGGGATAAAATCTACAGCTGAAAGCTTGTCACAATAATACAATTTCAAGATTGGCAATAAGTACAGTGGTAATAGATTTTTAAAAATAATTTTAGAAGACTGGTATTTCAAGTTTATTCTAATGAAAGTCCTGGGTTTCCCCTGCTCTTCACAGTATCACATCTGGCAGGCAATAAATATCTTTCTGGAATGCTGCACAGTCGGTGCCAGCTGCAGCATCACAGGTAGAAATACTGAATCTTTCCAAAACCTCCCTTGAATAAAGTTAAGCAGTGAACAATGAAAGAAGATGGTTTTGATAAACTACATCTCAAGTCACATGACATCTCTCTGCATTATTTCAGAACAAGTAAAACATCATCTTGGATCCACAGCAACTCCTCCTACTAAAACAAGTCTTGCAGATGAAGGAACAAAAAAAATAAATCAAACCAAACACACAGAAAAATGCACATTAAAACCACCCCAGCCTCCATCTAAAAGCCCAAAATGCCTTACTGACACCAATTACCTACAAGAGGAAAAAATGAAAAGATTGGTATAATGTTCTATTGTATAAAAACATATGCAGACATTTTCTGCAAGTACATTTTAATTGGGTGTCTTTTACTTCAGTAATAATTAGGCAAATGCACCATTCCCAAAGTTTAAGCACAATGTCCACAAGAATAAAAAAGGCTCACATCTTGAAAGAAAACTATTAAAATGAAGATGTTTCTGTTCATTCTCTTCCTCTTTCATCTACAGAGAGACTTTGGGGGAAAAAAATATCCACAGTAACAGTTCCCTCTAATAGTGCTATATTAGTGCTTAAGATGTTGTACTCAAACACAGAAGAAGTTTTTGCTAGGGACTGAATTACTTCCCCGACCATTGCCCAGAAGCATTATCATCCATCAAACTGAATAATTAGAACGGAAGAATTCCACTTATGTATCTGGAATATTTCCACTCAACAGGTACTTCGTCACTGTTGCAATCTCCTGTATTCTGAAGTTGTAAACTGATAGCTTGAAGATTAAGTTATTTTGAATAAAGAGGAACAATTTCTTAAGCATCACTCCAAGTATGGACGATGTAACTACATATATGCAGTCACCAGATGTGAACAGAGTAAACTGACGGCCAGAGAACATGAGAGAGAGAGAGAGAAGAAATAACTATGGCTGGTATTTGAAAGGGCATGTGAAAGATATATCAAATAATTTAAGTGAAAGATAAGTAAAAGGACATGAAGGGGAAAAAGGAATCTTTATTCATCCATAGATGCAACATTATGTATTACATGGCAATAAAGCAGTGGCTTTGAAAATCCTAATGCAACAGAACAGGTAACAAAATGGGTCCATATTTATGCACATTTATGCCCAGAAAGATATAATCTTGTAACTTCCACTCCTTTTCCCACTTTGAAAGGGTTGTATAACAGTCAGCATTCTGAAGCTGGGTTGTGACAGCTGTCAAGAGTTTTAAAAAGTTTGGAAAGTTGAAAGCTAGCAAGTGAAGAAAAACAGTGAATGTTTTAGCAGGTTGGATGTAGTCTGTCATGAAACCTCAATTGATGCAGATTAGATTCTTGGCAAACTGCAAGAGCTTTGGAAACAGAACAGCAACTGAGAATTTATTTTCTGTCCAGTACAACTGAGAGTCTCCTATGCGAAGGGGTTAGACAACCATGTTAATGAACTTAACTCAGATCAAAATGAACACCATGGAAGAAATGGCAGCACTCGTTTGTATCTCAACACATGCTGAAGACATATTATGAAATCTTAACTGGGAATTCACCAAGAAAAGCCCCCACTTTCCCGATCTAGAGCAAATGCACAAACATGCACACCAAACAGACACTGCAGCTCAGCTGGCCTATTTGCTTCCTTCTCTTTGCAGGCACAGCCATCAAATCAGCAGCTGAATGGACTGTGGCCACAGGAATACGAGATCCTATGTGGGGTGAGTGGCTGGTGGCAGGGGAAGGGCAGGAATGTCACTCCTGGCAGCCCTTTACCAAGGGTTAGCTGTAACATTAAGTTGCCCCTTACACTAGCGCTAAGTCAACCCCAGGGGACACCAGGTGGCCAGCCATTCTTCTCAAAGGACATGAACAAGGGAGGTGACAAGTCTAAACCTCGGGCTTACTTGTACACTAGGAAACATATGGCACTGATCTCCATGAGCTGCCCCTTTCTTCTGAGGGACAGTCAGATTTACTCGTCTTCTGAGCTGCCATCTGGATCATGAACAAGAAGAACGAGTAGCCATCCCCAGTACAACTGCCACTTTTGCTAGAACATTGCTGTTACGGTCCCAAGGCTGTTCATCAGACATTAGCTGAAGGTGTAAGGTTTTCTGGGAAAGTTTATGGACCACCAGAAGTAAAAAGGACAGAGTATTCCAAAGTGAACTTTTTTTTTTAAACATCGTCAGTTGTGATGTGGGTTTACTTTGTTAAAAATTTATTATTAATGCACTATTATATATATATATATA
>VZTO01022470.1:217606-231586 GCA_013400615.1 Syrrhaptes paradoxus
TGGTTATAGAATGCACAACCATATGAGAGGGAATCCCACAAGGCTGGCTTGAAATACCTGTCAATCCCAACTGAGGCATCTGAGAGAGGAAACAGCCTGGGCTCTAGAAACCCAAATCTGGGCTCTAGAAACCCAGAGGAAATACTACCAAGGAAGGCTGGGTAGGCAAAGAGAAAAACTGTCTACAAAGAAACAGAAAGACCATCCAGCATCATAAAACACAAGTTATGAGCCCAGGAAAAGCTAGTCACAAACTAAGGCTTGATTCACTACTACATTTTCCACTTGGTGGAGTGGAAACTCTAGCAAAAGACATCCTAAAGAAAGCCTGAGAGTATACAGCTGTCGAACAAAATACTGTTCCATCCATCTTGAAGAACTAATAAAAAAACTCTTACAGCCTCTTCCCCTCCTTTCAGGAAGCTCACATTACTAGGATTGTCCAAGAAACATTTACAGCTCTTTACATACAAACAGCACCACTCTATAAAAGTCTCCCCCAAAATTAACATTCCCTCCTCAAAGCCACTTAGCACATCATTTGTATAAGCAAGAAATCACCCCTTCTTCAAAGTCTTCATGTAGGAGAAGCACATGTCACAGCTCCTGGCAAAGCCTGACTACTCCTGTGCTTCAGGACCCACTGAGCACTGCAGTTCTTTACTTTTTTAAGAACTACCAATCTATCATGTATGGAAACTGCTCCAGCCATTTGCTGCGAAGGGTGAGGAGCACCAGCTCGTGCTGTACTCCCTTATCCTCATCTTCTTCATGTTCTGGATGAAGGCATCTGTGGCGAATTCAATATCCCAGCACTGGCAAGGTGGGCAGAAGCAACAGTGGCGCTGCAGAGCTGGAATTGGTTGCGTTGGTCTGGATTGCATCAGGGTACTACGATGGAGCGAAGATAACGTGATGCTATCAGTATTTAATTATGTTGGTATCATGTACATTTAGAACTTCACTACTTACACAGTGCTAATATATCACTCAACATTTGTCTATCTGGAGGAAGATTCATTCCTTTTTCAGGTCCTCTCTCCAAAGCCAAACATCAGCATCATTCATTTGTTGTAATATTCACTCCTCACAAACATTTATTCTTGTTAATGAGGAAGAAGCAGGTAAAATGGGAGAAAGAGGAACTTGGATAAATCCATAAAACTACTTAATGGGTAGGCTCTAGCCTAGGTCTGACTATGAGCAAGTTTTGCCCAGGAATGTAGCATGGTCCCAGATGTGATGTCTTCCTTAATACCGCAGGGGATTAATATTTTCTACTGTTCTCTCACCATCATGTGAAGCAGCTGTGGCTCACAGCTGTAGTTCTTGTTGTGAAGGTAACACACAGAGTCTGACCGACCCTGTGGACTTCAAGCTGATAGATCATGATAAAATTACACAGTGGAGCTTGTCAAAAAGAGTACGCTTCAATTAAAACAAATACATAGCATGCTTTGCAAAAACTCAGCAGCCCAAATTATTGTTCATAATACACATTGCTACTTTACTGACCACTGATATAATTCACACCTTTTTGATTTAAGCATATCTTGCAGACATACACATTTATAGTATAAGGTTATCACAGTCCTGATGTTTTCTCAGGTTTTCTCTGAATACTGAAAGTTGCATGCATAGCATACATTTAAATGTACATCACCAACAACAAATACATCCCACTGAAGAACAATACTGCAAACAAGCTTTTATCCCAACTCTCCTACATGCCTTAACACAGAACGTGAGAGAAGACATTTTGAGTTGCTCAGATTTCTGCAGCTTTTTTTATTTAGAAGTCTTCATATGACATAGCAGTATCAGGTCGCTGTTTGACAGAGTACAAAGTTGACTCCTATCAAGTTAAACTCTCCTTCAGGTTAAGAACAAAATACTCTGACATGCTGCCACAGAGGTAGAGTGGTAAATTCCCCGGATTATAGAACATCTGTTGAAAAGCAGCTCCCTGTCTAAGGCCCAAGGGTTATGTTTCTATGTCTCTTGTTCTCTTGCTTCCTCCCCTGCATTTACTGCACATTTCTCTGCAGTTTGGTCTCTGATATTGCAGGTTGTTCTGCCCTTTAAAGCCACCCTAGCATCTCAAATTTACACTTACCAGAATATACATTTGTGGATTTAACTCACTTTTCAAAAAAATCTCACTATAAGAGCATGTGAAAGGAAGGACAATTTCTTATAGACAGAAGCTTTTAGGGAAATACTACACACTCTGCTGCGATAAGGTTTTTCAGAGGAAGAAAGCGACAGGCTTTTCATCTATGTCAGTGCTCTCTATTTAAGACTAGTAATTACAATGCAATCTCTCATCTGTACCGGTCTTTTGTAAACTAGCATGCGGCTCATTTGTCTAAATGATCAAATAAAGCACATTATGACTCCATCAGTTGCAACTGCCATAAAAATAGAGTTCATACCTACATTCATTTGCTGCAGGCAGATGGCTGATTGCTTTTCTGTCCTTTTACATCGCAGTCCTGTACCCTTAGATCCTCTCTTTGTAGAGTGTGACATACTGGGAGGTCAGTTTTCTGACAAGGTCATCTGCCTTCAGAGTACGAAAAGAACTGCATGGAAAGTGGGTTGGGCTATATTTAGAGTTTGGTCCAACTCTGTGCCAAGGTCCCCCCACTGTCTCTCTCTTGCAGCACCGTCTCAGGTCTATTCTTGCAGATTCTCAGCCCACAGAACACACAAGGAGAGGAAAGTCACTCTGAGCTACTACTGGATCGAGGTTTTTGCAATTCGCTAAAAGCAAGTGGATCAGGAGCTCAGATGAGGACTTATTAAATCCCTCACTCTTCTGATATTTATTTTTGTTTATTCAAGTGGATTTTCCCTTTTCAAGTGAATAAGGAGAGGACACTGCCTGGGACACAGCAAAAAATAGTCTCCTGAGCTAAGGTAAGCTTGCTTCATTTTTGTATTGTCATCATAATTAGAGTGCAATCGATGATGACTTGGATCAGATATGTTTTTTTTCTGCTAGACCAGTTCTGCATGTCAGCATTAAGGGGTTTTTGGATAATGAAATTCTCAATTTCAAAACACTGCCTAAAGGAAATGGGAAAATAAAAGGATATCAGCATGCGCAACAGAATACAGAAACAGAAAACATTGTCTGATTTTGTATGTTTAAGTTAATGTAAAAAGCACACGGCTTCACCAATAGACCGTATCGTTCTGAAAGTAAGAGGAAAACAAATGTATGACTATATGCATTATGATTACATATATAGATGTGCATTTAGATATGCCAAGTGATGTTTTCTCCACATTATTTTGTACAGTATGAGTAAGTATGGCTTCAGGGTTGCAATCCTGGGCTTGCTGCAAATAGCACAGATATAAAAACCATAAAATTAATACATGAACACATGTTCAAATCCCTTTACAGTTGCAAAGAAGTTCCTTGCCTTCAGACAGAGTACAGGCAGGATTAAAGATCATATTGAATTTGGTCTCCTTTCTACTGAATGTTTTACACTGGTCCTGCATTGCTTCTCCTTTTAAAACCACACATGGCTGAACAGTTTTCCTCAGCACAATTTTAAACTGTTGTGATTCTTAAGGGGGGGAAAAAACTGGACAGAGGACAGCATGGCATGCCTGTGCGTAAGGAGATCCTAACACGCTTCAGGTCACATGGACATCATGATACAGTGGACTCCAACATGAGGAGATTATTATCATGTAAAGACACTCTGGAGCCGTGGATTTAGCACTGGTGTGCACACACACAGAGATACCTGCAAGGCAAATACACAGGAATGGTAATGTGAAGAAACAGCATAGAAAGGTCCACTTGACACAAAGGTCCAAACACTGATGCAACAGCACCAGAGTTCTCCATAACAGAAATGCTACATAAAAGTTTCAAGAGAAACATCTGCCAAAAGGCAGATGGGTTCTAGATTAACAGTAAGCAAAGGGCAAAAGAGGTCACTTAAGTCACTGGGACTTCATCTGAGCCATGACAAATAGGTGAATTAATGAACTTAGTTCAGGTCATCTTTTGTCAACATATCTGCTGGTCAAACAATGCCATACATCAGGCTGAAAAAGTAAAAGATTACAAGGTGGCAAAAGTCTTACCTGCTGAAGATACTTTTTGTTTTGATTACTCTCAGCTTGGTATGAGATCATCTCATCTTCCTTTCCTTCTGATTTTTGTTTGGTACTTTATGCTCAGAGTCAGGAGTATTAAAATTTATTTGGAGGATGTAACAAACACCATGCATTTCAAAGAAAATACCTTTCCATCAGTCTTAAGACTCTTTAACAAATAATAATTAAGGCAACATGCCATGGAGCCAACTTGGGCCATGACATATGATAATTCAGATTAATCCAGAAGGTTTCTATTGCTGGAACTCAAAGAAGAGGCTGTTACGGGAGGGTTACTTAAATACTGTGAATGCATTCAAGTTCATCAGCAAGTAAAAGGAGTCACAGTATAAAAGCACCTAGTGCAGCCTAAGATTGGCAATAACCTTTTATAAACAGTTATTATACACTGATAGAAAAGAAAAACAAATATGTCTTTATAAATTTTTAAGTGGTTGGGTTATGCCTAAAGTTATTGCTTAATGATCAACTGAGTTTTTGTGAACACCGTGGCACCTGTTCCCCACTTGTGTGGGGGAAAATGTTAATTTCCTCATCAACGTTAAAGACACTGGGGGGTGGGAGGTGGCTTAAAATAAAGCAGTATGGGCGTGACTGTAGCTTACAAACACAGCATTCAGAAAGACCCTCCTGGTAGAAGGATGGGAGTGTTACTGTGTCCCAGTGGCAGCCAAGGACTAGCTTGTTTTGAAGGGAGGGTCATCATATGTTCCCCACAGGAGCTGAATCTAAAAGGTCTCTGTTGCTCAAACTGTTTGGAGATTTCCTGGCATAGAGGTGACAGGATGATAGCAATGGGAAATGGCAGCACCACTGTGATGATAAATATGAGCACGGCATTAGCAGAAGAAGCTATGGAGAAGCACATCTGAGTGAACAGGCCGCATGTCTTAACACAGAGAAACCTAAATCTGCATCTGGCCTCTTTCTGTTTGGGGTTGATCCTGCTTGGTAGGATCCTTCTCTTCCTGTTCCCTCCCCTCCATTATAAATTTCCAGCATAAGCTGGCTTCAGCCTGCTAAGGTGTGACCTCCAATGAACACAGTGTGCCCATCCCAGTGGAGATCACCATAAAAGGCAAAAAAAAGAAAAAAAAAGAAAATTAAAAGGAGGAAAGGATCTTTCATTCCTCCCCTTGTGCAGAAAAGAAAGACTGAAACCCTTTGTTTCTATTAGGGGGGCTCAGACGGGGATGAAATCCACCTTCCTCACTGCAGGTGGGAGGGCATGGTTACATGTGTTGACTACCTTCCTTGCCTAAGGTTGCAGATGAGGAGGAAGATGAGGCTTGGCTGATGATATATGCTGCCAGCTGGCCAGGCAAAGCTTTAAGGGGACATTCAGAAGCTCCTGCCATTGGCACTGTCACCCTCAGCTGACAGGTGTACGCAGGGCCAGGGCCAGATGGCTAAATCCAAACAGCGCCAGAGGGATGAGCAAGTCTTCCCACCAGTCAGATCCCTACTACCGCTCACTGTATTTATGTTCCTGCTTGGGGACTTTCTCCAAACAACAAATGGTGCTGGGATTTTCCTCCCTCCCTGCTATCCCTCACCACCCACCACCATCATTGCACAGCTAGTGCTGCAGCCAGCGTCCAGGCAGGGACACACAAAAGAGGACAGAAGAGACTGTGAGAAGGGTGAAGGTGGTACCTAGAGAGTCAGAGTATTTGGGTACTGTTCTCTGTGTGTATGCCTGCGTGAGGAGGTAACACGGTATTTGATATAAAAATATCACAGAAATTTATGCATAGAAATTATCTTTCAAAATTCTGCATGACTATTGTCATGAATACACTTTCCAGGGAGGAAGTGAGAGATGATGATGTGCCAATATGTGCTGTACAGGAAAGAGAGATACTTATGGGCACAGAAAATAAAATCACAAAGCTATAGTTAAGCAAATAGTTAATTAAATAATTGTAGTCATTCTGCTAAAGAATTATTTTCCCTTGAGACTTACTGGTAACAGGGAAGGAAATCAAAGTTCATACCAGCAACAAGCCACATAGCCTCAAGCTTTGTCTGACCTGCTTTCACAAATCCATCTCCCAAAAACAGGAGGAAAAAACCCAACAACAGAACTTTTCCATAGGGTCCCCTGATGGATTTTGCTCTGTGTGCACTAGAGGTAGTGATATCTTGTTGTAGAAACCAGTCTGCTCTGAGGTGAGGAATAGCCTCAGCACTCTGCATTTTCTTTCAGTCTGATACTGTGCTGGGCGCGACAGAAAGA
Source organism: Syrrhaptes paradoxus (assembly GCA_013400615.1). Taxonomy (NCBI): domain Eukaryota; kingdom Metazoa; phylum Chordata; class Aves; order Pterocliformes; family Pteroclidae; genus Syrrhaptes; species Syrrhaptes paradoxus. The sequence goes on from VZTO01022470.1 coordinate 223,992, forward strand.
TCTCCAACACCAGTTTACACATTTTGCATTAAAAGTATTACTTTTAACCGTGTCAAATTCACTCTTATCTACTCAAAGCACAATAAAGCTTCATGCTCATATCTAAGCAGAATAAGGCATAGGAAAAAAGTCCACTTGAAGATCTAGGTACTCTACAGGCCTGCAGTACCATGTTGCTTTGCACCTGCAACTGCTGGTTCCAAACTGGTGAAAACTGCAGGAAAACCACCTTACTTAAATCATAATTCAGGACAACCCGTTCATGTGAGCTAAGGTCTGCTGTGCACAGCCGCCACATAAAAATGGGAACCTGGGGTCATCTCAGAGCAGGGGAAGGGGAGGCAGAAGGAGTGGACCCACCTGACCTCAGGCGTTGACCACCCATGCAACCAAGGACACAGGGAATGCAGCCTGCTTTGCCCTGGCCACATCTGCATCTCTCCCTTGCAGTCACGCAAACGCACGTACCTATATACACAGTTGCAAGAGCAACTATGACAGCTTTGCCTAAAAATTATGATAAGAGTGAAATTAAACAACTGAAAGTAGTTTACTTGGAATGTTATAAAACAATGTGCAGGGGCATGAGACAGCATGTATAAACCCAGAGCAGTGGTGGTTATCTGTACTTGAAAAATACGCTTTCAAAAGTATAAAAACTGAGCTCATACAGCTGGCCACCTGCACGGATTCTTTTCTCATCTTCAAAGAGCTGTTCCCACTCCACATTTAGTGACAACTACAGAAGTAAGCTGGAAACAAGAGCATTGCAGTGAGGCACACGTTTCTTAACGGTAGTAATGAAGGTACACAGCATGCTCACAGAAAGACCTTTGCTCTCTCGGGGCAGCTCAGTGGGAGCCTGGGAAAGCACCATCACACCAATGGCTGTGTTTTGCTAAAGCAGTCTCTCTATGAATGATGTATGCATGGCTTTCTGCTGCTCTGTGACATCTGTCAAGAAAAAGGATTATATGCAAGGCTAGATTGTATCAGTACATTTATTTGGAGATGAAAGTGGTTTAAAACAATTCCCATTGAAAATCCCGCCTATACAATATGGGAGTCATGAAAGGAGAAATAGTTAAAACTGGGATTATACAAAACTCTAACATAAATTTCTTATCTTCCATTACATAAGCCTAAAATCCTTCAATCGCAGCAGATTCACAGTGATCACTACTGGGGCTAAAACACCACAGAAACTAATCCAACAACACTGAATTCTTTTGTGTGAACTTCTCAATTTTTCACTCATAACCAGCTTTTTAGTATACCAATCTGTTCCTCAGGCATTCTCTTGAATGGGAGAACAGTGTCCAATCTCTAGCACGCAAGTAACACTAAAAAAATCAGTATTTACAACACAGTTGTATTTAGCACAGTAGTCATGCATTTTTCTTAACCACTAACAATATCGCAGAAGAATACATGAGCAAAGGATGAAAAGAATGTAAAATAATTCTCAAATGAATGACAAATGTTTTAGATACTTTCCCCGAAGAGACAATTCAAAAATCATGTGCAAAGTATAGTGATAAATAGGCATATTACATCTTGTACAGACGTCTTGTCTGTCTTTAAGAACAATCAATTCAAACAGAAAATGAGTGGCAGCCATTCTTCCTGTTACTATGCTGTATTCTGCTAACGAAATGATTAGAGATGTCATCCAATACAACTTGAAGGGTATCATCAGACATCCACTCACACAATACCTGCCTAAAAGAGTGGGAAGACAAGGAAGTCCCACTTGGGAAGAAAGTACAGGATGAGCTTGTCACTATATGAGAAGAAAGAAAGGTTGAGATGATGCATCAGGACTTGTGTGCTTGAGCATGTGCTGCTGCTGTGCAGGTTGTCTCACACAGACAAGCCAATGGGCTGCACATTTTCCCCTGTATGTTCACCCACCGACCAGCACCGGCCCACTCAGAGGGCAAGACAGCTCACATAGCAATGGAGTTTCTCGATATAGATAAGTAGACACCAAGAGACTGAAGATATAAGACCTCTCTACTCTTTTGCAACAGGAAACTTGAGACTGTTGAAAGCGGTAAACCAGTACATTTGCTTCCCCTCACACCAGCTTTCACCCAACCTCCAGTTGTCTGAGGACAACATGCAGTCTAATTATAGGTTTCTTGAGTCCTCCTGAAGATTGTCCCCTCATGTGGGCAAAGAATCTCATTAATCTCTTTCAGAGTACACATTGTCCTCCATCTTAGACCCTTCTTCTGCCCTATCACAAATGTGCAAGGAGGGCTCCCCATCAAGTTTGCTCCTCACCAGTGAAACAAAAGGAAAAAATGCCAGGCTTCATCATGTCCCACTGGAGAAGGTGTGACTAGCTTCTTCTCTACTGCCGTTTCCTGTGACACACCACTTAAAAAGAGCTGTTAACACTGAAGACATTATTATTAAAAGTGCAAAGCTATGGCATGTACTGAGCAGTTTCATTGTTGAGGATGTACTGCATATATGAGTTGATACGCTGTGTTTTCTCTGCGCTTTGTGTACATACGTAATACACGTGGTCAGACGAGGGAATCTTACAGGATTTTTTGGATGGAAGTCAAGTGCATGTATGTGCTTTGTTATATTTAAAGGCTTGGGAGCACACATTTCTACATCTGATAGGGACTGCTTAGCCTTCAGCAAATCACTAGCACTTCTTCCGTCTCAGTTGGTCTTACTGCAAAAAACAAGATCCAGAAATATCCCTTAACGGGGTGTTTTGGAACCTAAATAACATATGTAAAGTGCTATGGGATTCTGAAGAAAGTCCTACAGTGGAATAAAATAATGGGTTTTTATTATACTTCAGACAGAAAGAACAGGCAGTCCCTTTCTTTAATGTTTGAGAAAGCATCACTTTTTAAAAAAATATTTTGGGAATCCAAACCAGTTGCATTCAGATCATTAAGATGAAAAACAAACTTGGGGCTCACTCCCACAGCTCAGTGGGATCCCTTTGGATTTGGAGTTACAATTCTCCAGTCTCAGTATCAACAGACACAATCAAAGTCTTCTTCTCTGTCATGGCTTTGCTATTCAGCAGCTTCTGGGAGAGTGTCCTGACACGCAACAAGAGAATGATAAGGGTTAGCCCTATCCAAAGGGTTTCACTACCACATGCAGCTCAAGGACAAAGCGATGACAGACTATGCAAAGCTGGGGTCAGAATATATACAGTACGGGAGAGACAGAAGCAGTGCTTTATCTAGGCCCTGAGGTCTCAACTCTGGAGACAGCCTCCTTGTACTGCAGATGTCCTCCAGTATCTTGTACAGATTCACATGCTGCAAATGCTTCATTTGAGACCCTGTAAGGAAATGTGGTCTCCTCCTGTTTGATTTACTGTAGACTTGCTGATAAGGAAACCCCGCTGTAGCAGAACACTACCCGCAGCACAACAGGGACGAGACAGGCACCACACCTGCGGAGGGGAGATCAGTGTCTTAACCAGAGCTACAGAAAACAGAAATTGTAAAATAATCCAAGTCTTACAATATGGAAAACAGCATAACCCTCAAATCAGAGATACCCTGTCTCTCACTGTTTGTCTTTGGCAGCAGAAAGAATGGCCATATACAATTAATACTATCAAACAGAGCCCTGCGTAGCAAGAAAAATAAATCTTATGTACTGTCATGGTAATTCTACCCTTTTGTTTATTTTTTTCAACTGAACTAATTACTTAGCTCAGCAATGGTCAGGACTGGAAAGCTGCACCAGGACTGTAATAAAGGTAAAACCCCAGGGAACAATTTTGATTATAGTGGAGGTTTCATATGACTACATTTTAATTAATCAGAGTAGTACAGCACTCTGACTTCCCAGGTATCCCATTTCAACCTGCAGACTAACATGATTTGTTTTAGGGCATATTTTAACATTGTTCTAATAAATTCTTCAACAGTTCTTTTAAGTCTCAGAGGTAATCTAATTTCTTTTTCATTTTCATTATGGAGGCTTTCAACAGGCATTTTGACTATAAACCACTAAAATGATGTGGCTACAGAATGCCAAAAATAGACTCACAAACCAAATACCTCTTCAATATTCATATTAATTAAAAGCACATCAAATTTTCTAATTATAAAACAGAAGAGGTTTTTTCAAATCGATAAAGCGTTTTAATTTAAAATAGATCTCTACTACAATAAAGTCAAGCCACAGTAGCAATCGGTGAAAAAGCTCAGCAATGTGCCAGTGTAAGAGTATTAGATATCATCAACTACAGGGTAAACACAGAAGTTGTCAATGACAAGAGAAAACCAGGATGTTCAGGGTTCAGCATGCGGTGCAGTGTCTACATTATCTGTATAATCCAGGCTTAAGTGAGCCATGCTCAAGGACCGACAAAACATGCTTAGCACGAGATATATGTGGCGAATGAAGAACCAGATCCCAAAATATGCAGGTTTTGAGCTAACACATCATAAGACCCAGGAGAGATGGTGTAATTTTTATCTTGAAATTCACAAAGCACATAGATTTTCCTCTGCGTTCTCTGCATTCTGACTTCAACAGTGTTTTGCTACTGTGTAGAAATGAGGATGTTGAACTGCCCAGGACTCTCCTGGTTTCTACCGACATACTGTGGTCCCCAATACTAGTTGAGTGTGACCTGCAGAGGTGGATGTATGCTGCCCCTATCCAGCAGCAGTAGTAGATACCAAATCTTCCTCCAAGAGGGATGTAAAAAACAGAAAAAGATCCAGACATTATGAAAGGACCAAGGGAAAAATCTGAAGACAACCACCAAGCAGAGAGGGCTAAACCCAAGAGAAGGGCAGAGCACATTGCTGAAGCTAGTGGCAGTGGCGGCAGCCAAGGGGATGAGGACAACAGATGTGGATCTCTAGCTCTAAGCCAGTACAATTCTTCCTGTCCATCATGTTGAAAACACCTTGTTTCCTACAAGAAACGACCCTCTTGCCTTCTCAATGGAGTAAGCTGCTGCACCCCCTGCTCAGTGTGTGGGAGGCCATGGAGCTGTTCCTTGGTCCCTGCGCAAGGGAACAGTAGAGGGATGACTCTACTGCCTCAGTGCACTGTCTGTCGTACAGCTGTAGAAACATACTTGCTCCTAGTAGTACCTACCCATACTAAAAGTACCGAGCCCCTAATTGCTCCACCACTAGCACAGATTCAGCCCACCCCTGCCAGCTGCTCAGTTTCGTTACTGAAATCTTTTGAGAAGGCACCAGAAAATTATGACTTTTGCCTTACATAAGAAAAGGATAGGGGCAAGAAAAAGGAAGTTACTTTACACGGTCCTTTACCCCAGTGTATCCATAAAGTTGTCAAAACCCAATCCAAAATAAAATAAAATACTGATTAGACTGGTTTTCCAGGGTGAAACCGTTATGTGTAGGGAAAAAAGAGTAGCTCACTTCTGTGTAAAAGCAATGAAGCAAACACATGATTTAAGAGAATGATAATGGATTTCCTCCAACAACAAGAAAGGTACAGACCTAAGCTCACCTCTCTGGCAAGGCATCTACAGTTCAGCAATCACTACTTTCCTTTAGTTTATGTTAACCTAGCAATACTGCAGGCATTCTATTTCACAGTTATCATTACCACAAATATTACAGGAATTATTTGCTACAGTAAATAATCACAGAATTGGGTAAAGGCAACAGCATTCTCAGGAGCACATAAAATTATTCCAGGCTGGAAACCAGCCACTCATGTCTAGCAGTAATTGTTTGCAAAATAAATGCTCAGAGAGTTTGGACTGATAACCTGAAAGAGGAAAAAGCATCAAAGTATTGCCACAGCCCAAGACACAAAACCTGACTTTTTGATTTGGAGAGGCAGTTTCTGCACAGATTTGCAAGCCTGAAGAATTTTTTTTAATTTTTTTTTTTTTCTTCACAGAGTCATCAACCAAGTACTTAGTTCAGGTTTCAAAAGAGCTCAAGTGATGTATTTAACACCCACTGGGTACACCACCACTTACACTGTGGTCAAACCAGAAGGAAAGGAGCGGCTGCTATTGCTCTCCCTGCATCAGGTTAAGCAGCAGGAGTGGGAACCCCCCGCTAGCAGCGTGTGAAAGCACCAGTACTCACATGCTGCAGCCTCTGAGTGATTTAGAATTTCCCATCCTAATTTACTATTTTTCACTCATGCCTCATCTTTTAACTGCATCCAAGGATGAGCAAAGGTAAATAATGCGGCACACTTTACCGGGAGCTGACCCTAAAAGCCACTTCAAAACTGCAAGCTTGGGCAGATCCTAGTCAGGATCTCTGAAGGGAGCCCAAAAGAGCTTGAGTCTCCAAAGCCTTAGCACTCCAAGGCTCTGAACAATACTCTGGCTGCTAACCCAGCTCCTTGGAAATATCAAGAGTGACTAATGTTCTTCTACAAGGCAGTCATTAAGAAGGTAAAGATAAATTGAAGGAGGGTGGGAAACAAGCATGCCACACTCTGGCCTAGGTGATCTTGACTGAAGTCAGGCTTTCTCAGCTCCCTGTAAGCTTAGAGCCCCAGGAAGCGTACCTTGGCGGGAGGTCTGCCCTAAAAAAATGTGTTGTGGGTGAACCCATGGCTGTGTTAAAAATCACCCATCTGCAGCTATTAATGCTGGAATTGCTTTATGCAGTGAGGGAGGCAGCATTATTTCTGAAAACAGGAAGGGAGAGCATCTTCTAGGCAGGAGATTATTCTGCTTTACTCCTGCACCTGTAAGAGTACCCATGCACCAGTACAGTACCAGTACACAGCACCACTGCCTTATGAACAAATGTAAGATACTCCCAACTCCAAACTATATCTATCACAAGAACTCCTGTCCCAAAGATGAAAGAGACAAAGAAAATGCTGCTTTAGTGCAAGCATTGGTTTTACTGGGTTTGCTTTGTGGCACTTTTTTTTTTTCTTTTAAACTAGAGACTCTGCATATTTTGTTCTCCTTAAATTTCTCATATACATGTTGGGAGTGGAGACTGTGCATCTGAAACAATCTAATCAGAAGCACGCCTACCAGGTAAATCTTGCATGGATGCGGGAGAAATTACATGCACAAGAGTCTTCAAGGTGCCTACACATGCAGCAGCTGCCTCCCACAGAGTCCCTGAAAAATCCATTCAGTCATTCTGATCACTTGTAAGAGCAAAACAAAAATACACACTAGGGGAACACATCTTGGACAAAGCAAGGCATTTTTTGATAGACTCGGACAGTTTCTGGCCTATTTTAACACCACTTAAGATTGGAAGAAATATTCTGGAGAATAATTTTTGTCTCTATCATTTGAGGAAGACTAATATCTTCATTGCTGTCGTGGGTTAAGCAAAGGAGAGTTATTTTTTTTTCTTTTCTTTCTTTCTTCTCTTCATAAATAGTTAGCAAGAAGCTATGTTTTGGATTCCTGCTCAGGAGAAAACTGATAAGAAAAGAACGTTTATAGTTATTGCTAGGATACTCTCAAGGACAAATACATTCAGCCTCTCTCCTCTCCACAGACAGAGCGGGTGGGGGAGAGACAGTCCGGCTTCTATCTTGGGATTTGCTTTTAGGTTGAGATTGAGAAGCAGACTGACCAATTATTCCATCCCATGCACGTCATACCCAGT
>VZTO01022470.1:231746-259983 GCA_013400615.1 Syrrhaptes paradoxus
ACTGTGTATCACATTGCATATTTGTATATAGTATTATTTCCAATATTATTGTAGTTTAGTTATTAAATTGTCCTTATCTCAAACCACGAGTCCTCTTTGCCATTTACCTCTTTAATTCTCTCCCCTATTATTGGGTGGGGGCAGGGACTGTGTGAGCGGGTGTGTGTGGTTTGGCCCCCAGACAAGGGCCAACCCACCACAATTGCACAGACCAGCCTCAGTAGGACAGTAATACACAGGGTGCAAGAGAAGCAGGTCAAAAGTCTCCAACTTGTTGTCAAGACAGAAAGCATTACAGAGATCAAACAATTATCTTTTTAACCTCTAAATTCAAAATGGGAAACAGAAGTGACTGTGGAGGATTTTCATTCAAAAATCAGCCACTGTTCTGGTTCATTGGTCAAGTCTTCTGCTAGCATGTACTTCAGGAAGCTCACAGTACCCATGTACTCTGCTATACAAGTAGGAAATAAAGTTCCTTCTGCTGTATGCCTGTGTTGAATTACAGGGTCATTTTTCAGAGTTTTGAAGTGTACAGAGCTAGGAGTTGGACATAATCAGAAGTCCATAGATCTGTCTGCTGCTTTCAACAGTTGACTACAAGGTGCGAAGAACATGCCCTGCAGAAGCAAACAGGAGTTGATCTGAATCGGTCTCAGATGGTTCATCTCATTCCTCTCACGAGGCCTAAAACAGGCAGCTGCTCCTCCTCACTATGAGTGCTTGACATGGCATCCCAACAGATTAGACTCCATTCCCCATGAAGCTATACATTATTAATCTTATCTAAAGCAGACAGTGCTGACGCCCAGCTTCCTCAGTGTCTGGAAGAATACCAGCTGTCTCCAGCTCAGCACGAGTAAATGGAGAGAATGTGTGCATGTATCAAGAGGAAATGTTTCTCAGGACTTTGCAGGATTCAGAATCCTTCCCCTCTTCTTTTCCCTGCACACTATCACAGCAACTGCCTGGGGTTCATACCCCACTCCATCTATCTGCATGCCCAGGTGCAAGAGACTCCTTTTTGTATCTTCTGCTTACCAGATAACTGTGCCACTTCCTCTCAGACAAGGACCCGGTCCCAACAGCCCATCCACTTGGGGTTTTTAACATGGGTTACTGCAAGACTGTCTTTATCAGACCAGCAGAAGGACATGCCCAGATAATGCAGCCAGTGGAAGATATGGAAGCACACCTCTCAAAGGACAGGAATGGACACTGTAAAGAAAATTACTGTACTCAGCAATTCCTTATCTTTTACCTCTTGGAAGTCCTTCATGGGCTTGGTTCTAAGGCTCAACAATCCCTATAGCCCTTTTTCTTAATCACCGTTGGAGCATTACAACCAATAGATAACACATAGTTGCCAATGTCGTGAATAAAGAAGTTCATTCCTACTGAAAGGCAACTTTTTACCTTGAACTTTAGAACTGGTCCATAAGGGGTATTGGATAAGACTCATATTCATCAGCCCTTCTTAAAAGGGGTCACAATCAACTGGATGGCAAATTACACAAAAAAAAAAAAAAAAAAAGAAGAACTGGATCTTTACTGACTTACAGACCTTTCAAAGCCTTTAACAATCTTGAAGATGTTTTAATGGTTGTATGGACATGGCATAGACTGGGGCAAATACATGGCTCAACTGGTAAATTAAGACCTTAAAACACAAAGAACACTAGGGACTGTACCTAATTTTGCACCAGAAACTTGTTTCTTGGACCAGTTTTGCAATTCAGGATGCAGTCCAGCAGTGAGTTGGTTTATGAACAGTCACATTAACACACACACACACATTCCTTGCATATCCCATCCTCTCAAGAAGAATAGCGGTCTCTACTGTGGCAACATTACATGTGAGGAAGAGCTATTTTTAAATAAAAGCCTTTCACTCTGGTGTAAAATTATTTCCAAATAGTTTTTGATCCCATAAAGCAGGGACCAAGACTTTGCTAGCAAGTGGGAAAGTGTTATAGAATTTGAAATATTACAGCCATCTGATGAAAGATCATTCAAGCAACTTGAATAGCTCACATGCAGTCATTTTTACTGTAGAACTCCACACACCATGTTCAGGTCTAATAAAACCACATTATTTGTTATTGTGGAAAATACACCAATTTTACTCACCATTTCCCACAGGTTTACAGCACTAATAAATCCAGATTTGTGGCACTAATGTCTAGAATTAGTGATGGTGATTAAAGCAATAGCAATGCCCCATAATACAGATGTTATTGCCTTTGTGTGGGGAGGCACTGTGGGGTATGTGAATATTAGCTTCAAAGATCCAGCTCATTTTACACAGTTGGGCGCTCTGATGAAAATTGGAGTATGTGAGTGTAACAACATGCTTCCCAGATTTTTTTTTAAAATCAGTAATTACAATGAAACGCTGAATAGTATTATCCTCGCCCACTTACATCATCAAAACAAGATTACATCATTACTATTATTTTCTAAAGCTTGTTTTTGGCAAAGCACGTCATCTCTTCTCTCAGGTATCGTTTAAGAAGCAAGATTAGTAGATTAAGCCCTTTACCTCCTCAAGTATTGTGCTTTTTACATTGCCATATTTACCACATAGCTTCAGGCATGGCAAATAAAAACTGTCTTAAACTTGTGATTACCTCAGAGCTGTTTGACAGGTCTCTTTATGCCTCTTGGAGGAGGCTGACAGCTTTGTAGCATGAAGTTTAAACTTGAAAAAATAAAGATTGCTAAGTAAAAGGCTGAATCATACTACATATCCACACTCAAATTCCACAAGGCAAACTTATTAATATATATCTGGCAAGTATGTACAAGGGTGTTTGACTAGATCTGAAGTAATCTTGTTCATCATCGTAGCAAAGGAATGCTAGATAAGCATGTATATCTCATCAAATTAGCTATAGCCTATAGGCTTCCCCACACTCCTATCTGGGTTTGATCCTTAGAGTCATATCTGTATTTCTATCAAGATACAGTCACTAAGCCTTCATGAGAAGGCAACGACAATTAGTTTCCTCCATTACCTGATTTCCGATTAAACAGCGGTCTTAAGAGTCTGACGTCCCACATACTAACGTAGAGTCGGAGTCAAGATCTGCCTGTTTATACAGGACAGAAAGAAATTTAAATAGAGACTAATAGAGAGAGCTTGATTTTAGTTACATTAGACGCAGTATTTGTCCAAGCAAGAGCACAAGGGGAGTACATTAAAAAACAAAACACAATAAAATCCCCAAAACTTGGCTGTTGAAAGAAAATTATGGTCACATCTCTCATGTTAGAAATGTTGATAAAAGAGTTCAGAGTTGCTGCCAAGGGTATTGTCATCCTGAATATGTATTGGCTGTTCAGACACTGGTCACAAGATTTAAAGGACAGAACAACATTTAGTTTTGTATAGATCTGTTACTTCATGTAAAATTAAATAAGTTGTTCGCTTTTTTTATTGTTTTGTTTTCTTAAAACCAACCACCATTCAGCATGTGTTTAGAAAAGTACACATCTTTCAGGAGTCTTTTAATCAATCATAGCAATTTGTAAACTCATTCCAAAAATAAATATTTAGAGGTCATATAAGCAATGAACTCAAAGAATGGCTTAGATCCAGGCATTGTGTAGACTGAATGATGTGATCCTCCAGGCATTTTTCTGCCCATGTGGTGCCATCAAAGAATTTTGTTGGCTTTTTTTTTTTTAAACAACATGACAAAACTTAAGGAAAGAAAGATACATATGAAGAACAGAACTGTGAAATGAGACGAGTAATGCAAGAGGAGACATATCCCACCACTCAAGCGTGAGCCAGTGGAAGGGAAGTAATGAGCAGCAATGGCGGCAAGGTCTTTTGTTGCAAAGAGCTTAAGAATGAGTTGTTTTTTTTAAAAAAAAACAACCACCACACTTCTCCTCAGACATCAGCTATTCTCTGCGCTCTCTTCTTCTCACTAGGCTGGATAAGACTTTTATTAGACAACCTTTTTTAATTGCCCACTTGGACCCTGAGGTGTTTGAAGAAAGCGCTGAGGGCTCAGTTGCCACCCCAACATTAAGTGTGGTTGGAAAAATACTCTGCTCCACTCATTATCAAAAGAACTTCCACATCATTATCAAAGAACTTCCTGAGGGTCAAGGAAAAGTGGAAGGAGAAACAACAGCTCACTGGTGAGAAATGATCACCCATTTCGACCACAGGACAACTCCTTAGAAAAGTGCTGCCTCTGCTTCAGTTCAGCAAGAGCACAAGAGACTGAGGTACCTTCTGATTTTGACAGCCATGCAACAGACTTTCTTTCCCAGCCTCGCCACCAGCCATGCCAGGTCTCCATTGGAATTTGCAGCAACATACTTCATTGGGCTACTCTGCTAAATTAGTTGCAGATGCTTCTGAAGTAAATCTTTCCTTAGTCCTGTGCTTCAGAAAAAAATGAACTGGAAAAGTCTGCTTCATAGGCTCCATATCAGCCACAAAAAACTGCATGAAACTGTGAAGTCAAGCCCAAAGCCCCCTGGAGAATTCTGGAACACCACTGTCACATCCCAATTTTCCAATTTCATCCACTCAGCTGAAAGGATGTTTAAAACCAACATTTCTGGGGACAAAGAAAATCTCATTTCATTCTTCTCTCATTATTGAAGTGTGGTTGAAACCTTCTGTTCTCAGAACAGCCAAATATAAATAAATGATGGTACACGTAGGGAAATTTTAGCCTCAGAAGTGGAATTTCTCACAAGAACTTTTGAGCAGCTGAAGATGTGGGAAGGGACACTACTACTTGCTCTCAGCTAGAGCAGTTGCTAACATGATTATATGGGTCCCCTTCAAAGTCCATTTGCACAAAAGGAGGTGAGGCTGCCAGTAGACAGCAGAGTAATTTATCACCACACCCATAAACCTCTCTTCCTAGAATGGCCATACACCTGAATATCATCCATGAAAGCAGACCTCATGTTCAAGGTGAATGTCATCTAAGGCCCTCCTGTAAACTCAAGTTCTGTTTCAGACCCTGAGATGCCATTTCTTAAGAGCATGACATGGGCCATCAAGCTGGAAGTCAGTATGATTCTGGGAAATGCCACTGCACTTCCAGTCCTGACTCTTCTCCTTTCTCAGGTTTACTTCTATAGCTGAAAAGCTTGTTTGGTGCTCCAACTCATCTATACAGTGAGTTAAAGTGTTAAGTATTATAAACCTTTAGTACTTAATTTTGGGTTTAAGGCTGAGATTGAGAATCTCATAAAACCCAGGATGCTCAGGCTATGGTTTAAAACTACAAATTACAGCCATTTCCCCAGCATCTTCTGTATTTATACTGAAAAAGATACTACAAAGCTTATCAGAAAAAAAGACTTCTATACAAGTAGAGTGAGATTTCAGAGGACAGCCATAATCTCTAATGCAAATGGATATGTCAGAGCACAGAACAGTAAAGATGACTTTCCTCAAATCACACACCAAGTAAGTTAACAGCAAAGCCAAGAACAGTATGCAAATCTCACTGACATCCTAAAACATCAATAACCCTACGTATGGCTTTTCTGCTTATTTATTGGACATGTCTCTACATCTACTTATTGTTCACATACTGATTATGCAAGACTAAACTATACTTTTCCCACACTTGGGAAGTGTTACATGTAACTGCTCGTTATTTTCACCAAGTGAATTACCACCAGAGAAGGAATCATACCTTTGAATAGCCTTAGTTCAACTAAAATCCCAAGCCTTTATGCTTGCAGTTACCATATTTCTCTTATGGCTACTAGAAATACTACCATATTTCTCTTATTTCTGAAAACTCCTTTGGTTTAATAGGACAAATTCCCCCCCCCCCACCTTACTACTTGCAAGGTAGCCTCTCCAAGTGCCCACTGGGCTGAACTCCACAAGGTTAAATTTGAGTAAAAGAAAGCCACTGAGCATCCTCTACAGCATTAGAGGCACAGAGGCAGGGAAGCTCAAACAGGCAGGGAAAGAAAAGCTGCTGTACTCCTACTCCTTGCCTTCCATGTGCAAGATCCCTGTTTCTCAGGACACTGTCAGCAACTCCTTGTCCCACACAGCCCATGATGTGGTTCCCACTTGCCCATCCCCTTTGCTTTGCTTCTTAAGGAAACAGGGCTTATACGTGATGACCACAGTATCTCTGCATGTATGTTTATGCCTGTGTGCTGATCCCAGAGTTTTTGTCTTGGCCCACAGTCATTCCACCAACATTTGACAAAGGGCTGGAGAAAGCAAATTCTTGCAAGTTCTTACAAGTTTTGTGAAAACAGGCAGGGAGGCGATTCTATAATTATCTTAATGGAAGGTGAGGCTGACATGTTTGATCCCAGAGAGAGGAGAGAATCCCAGCAAATTCCTCAACCATGGTAAAAGTTTCAGCTGAGACTCACAGTCAACCACTGGACACAAATTTACAAGAAAGAGGCATGTTCAACCCCCGTGCTCAGACAGCTCCTTGTCTGGCTAGGCAGGCACTGTAAAACATCGTCATTTGAATTATTTATTACATTCTTTCTTCTAATAAATCTTTCCCAGCACTGGAACAGGAGAGAGCAAACTGGTGGATGACACACACATTTGCTAACATAGAAAGGATCTTTATAAATGCAGATCTTGTATTTTCCAAATTAAGAAGAAAAAAAAAAGCCAGTACATGGTGTGGAAAGGGATCCTGTTTGTTTCTAAGCCTGTCAAACACTTTGCACACATATACTTTCAAATACAGAAGGACATCCATTCTGAAATAAGCACCTGGGTAAAGCCAACATATGTGTTCTAGGATAGCTGAGTTTATTTTCCAAGGTCAGAGATATCTATGGTTAATATTTTGATTACACATCCCCAACCAGCACTGCTTAATAAGGGGGGAAAGGGCAAGACTAACCTCCATTATCACCCCTATTCAAGTCCTGCCCCTTAGCTGCCTGTATCCAGTTCAGCTGCAGCAAACCAAGCTGGCAGTGACCCATTCATTACTCATGCTCTTTACCACTAACCTTGCTCATCACCATCCACGGCAGTCGCAGAGCAAACGCAAGCCACTCACCTGGCAGATCTGCAGGCACTTGTGGGAAGCAGCCAGTGACCTTTTCAGCCAGCAAAAACTACAGCAGGAAGACAGTTCTTGAACAAACCTTATCATGCGATAGAAAACCTCCCCACTGGCATAACAATGCAAGGGGAGACTACTTCCCACCAGCAGTTTACTATACAAGGATGCAGCCTCAGTACAAAAGGATGCATTAACTTCCAGGCTAAAAAAGTTGTGACAGACCCCAGCATGCACATTCTTCTGTCTCTCGAGGAGTTCAGACCTGGCCAGGCACCTATCACAATGGCTGCCACAGCAGTACTCCTTTGAGAAGCAGGTATTTAACAGCCCTTGGAATACAGGCAGCACCCTACAGAGGACAGGAGACTAAGACACATGGCTGCACTGCCCAGAAGGTCTCACCGGTTAGTGAGAACTGAGCTTTGCCACACTTTCTCTTGAACCTTCACCCTCCCAGAAGCTGAACAGACAGTATGGCAGGAGAGCTGTGGACTTCCTACAACTCTGTCCATCTACCTCAACTGCATCGAGTCTTGCTATCTAATACCACCTCCCTCTCTCCACCCCACAGATAGCTTCCTTTCTTCCCCCCTGTGAACCTTTGAGTGCTATTTTTCACAAGCAGAAATTATCAACATTCATAGAATTCTTACATCACTTTTTTATTTTAAAAAAGCTTTCAGTTTGCATTAAGTAACTTTGTATTTACTCCAACCCTCCACGACTCAATCTATAAAGACTTTAATGGGATTTATTCCATTTATTTTCTAGTTTCCCAGGTGGTGACACGACAGACCTTCAACCTGGTCTTGCACAATCAGCATAGGAGAGGTCACTGAATTGGCAATAACAAAGTATTCGAGAGCCAGCAACAGGGAGTGGGAGTTCAGATATTCAGTGATAATGCACTAGGCACAAATGCATGTTTCTCTCCTCAAAGACTCTAGCATAAAAAAAAGCTTTAGGAGCAGACCCTTCACACCATAATCTCCAGCACTGTTTTGACCTGGTTACTTAAGCACAGATAAATTTACCTGCCTTCAGCTGCAGCTAACTTCCAACAGGGGCAAAGATCTGGTGTTTGAAGTCTAGAGAAAGGACCAAAATACAACAGTTTCTACACCTGTGAGAAACTTGTAATAGACAATTAGGTAAGGACCTCAGTTTAATCTTTCTGCCCTGGTTTTCTCTTGCTTTCGCGCTCACCAAGTTGATAGCCACTTCTCATTTTAGGAGTTTGGGATGAACAAAGCATTTCCTGTCATGACAGGTTTCAGGCATGCCTGCCACTACCAAAACGGGCACTGTGCGTCCCTTCTGCGGCACGTAATGGGCGAACTGTTGCAGCAAAGTTCTTCTGCCAGGGCCAGGTCACGATACAGGCAGTGAATATGGGCTACAGGGGACTCCTGAGCAAACCAGATCCCTGACGTGAGAAGAAGCAGGCCAGAAAGACACTCGTGTGAAGCAAAAGCATGGGAGAATGCTTCTCCCAGTAATAATGCAGAGAAATGCACAGGGTGCAGGACTTTTTTTTCTGAAAAAAACCCCCACTCCCCTCCATTCATGAACTCCTGCATAGCAACGTGAGACTTCTGAGTGGAAAGCTCAACAAAACACTTGAATTTCTCTTTGCTCAGGAGAGCCTGGTTAGCTCACCAGAACATAGGAATCTACGAGGAAGAAAAAAACAGCTAGATATTTTTAAAACATCAATTTAAAGCCAGACCAGTTCTCCCTTCTCAAGTAAGGCCCCATGTAGCTGCTCCTGTCAGCAAAGCTAACAGGAGGTAAAGGGGTGATATTTCAGGCCTATTCTTCAGCAAAGCTCTAAAATCCCTGTCTATGAAGCAAGCCTGCCAATCAGCCACCTTGATCTGCCTGCACGCAAACCCAAGTCGAGTAACCTGAGGAGACATTAGCAACTCAACACTCACCGCAATTTCACATCGTGGTCTGACCAAGTGGCACAAGCACTTAACCACATCCTTTAACAACAGCTTACTGCGCGCACTAATCCCTCCTTGATATTTCATGTCAGCTCCCACTGTGAACCAGCACAGACGGCAATGGATTTTGGCTTAACAAGCCGACTCAATTGCACTTGCACTTCTTAGAGCAAGGAAGATTATCATTCCTGCCTAAATTACACCATGATCCTGATTGCAGTCTGCCAACCTCCTCTGAATGGTGCCTTACCAGAACTCCCATGCAGCCAGGGGTCTTGCAGCTGGGACCACCTGAAAGGCTCACCCGTTCCCTTCAGGGAAAAAGACTGAAGGAGCTGATGTCATTTACATGTTACCTGACTCTGATGAGCAACCTTGCTGGCAGCCAAACACAACACAACAGTGACACTTTAAAAGAAGTGCTCAGGACACGTTTTTCATTACCACAGTCAATCCAAACACATCATTGCCACCTCCACCTTATCCCATCGTGCAACAGACATTAACAAGCTAAAGTGATAGCAACACACGGATGATGGAAATGTTCCACCAGTAGACGGGACTATGCTGAACACTGTGCAGGAACATCAAAAGTTAGATATTTTCTGTTCCCTGAAGTGTTTCCTCAGGGCACATTAGACTTTCTGATTTTATTTTTTTTAAATTAACAATTGTGCTCAAGCTCCCTGGGGCTTCTTTTTTGCAATAAGGTAAAACTTCACAAGTATAAAAATCAGTTCAAATAAAGTAATTAAAAAAAAGAAAAAGAAAAAAGAAAAAAGCCAGCAACCATAGCAATATTTTTTCTTCCAAAATGAATGCATTTTTTCCTTACGTCTTCTGATTCTCCCTGCACCTTCTTAACTCTAAAAAATATGACAGCAGAAACAGATAGTCCAACAAATCAGAACTTCAGTAACACACCACAAAGCACTTACTTACAGCATTAGGCATTGATATTGTAGGTTGATAACACTAGATTTACTCAGCTGCTCAGCAGAATTGCTGTGATCTTGCATGATCAAAACCTAACAGCATCAAATTTCTCAGATCTCCACTGGGTGAGAGGAACGAAAGAAGTGTCCAGAGAGGGATGATGCCTTGAGGTAATGTGGTATAGAGACACGTGCAGCCCACAGGGCACAAGAATACAATTTGACTTCCCCATCCAGAAAGGCCTTGCACTTTGAGATGTACCCATGGCATTTACAGCTGGCTGGATAGAGGGAGCTGTGGATGACATCTGTTCAAAGCAAGGCTCCTACTCACTCATCTAGGTTGGAGCAAGTTTTTTAACCACCTTATTTAAGAGCAAAGCTTTTTTTTTCTTCTTTTTTTGGACTGCTCTTGATGGGCATGCCAACGAGCTAATAGCTCTGCCAGCACTGAAGGAGTCAAGTTATCTGAAGACAAGACATTGCACAGTGTCACTTCTAAAACAGAGTCAGTTATTTCCTTCCAACTGGTATCTGAAAGTTGCCAACAGTAATAAGAAAAGTATTCAAGGGGAAAAATAAGGGAGCACAAACATGGGGATTAGCTGGAAAAGTAGACAGTCTTTTTTTTATTACTGTTACTATTTTTAATTGCAAACGGATTCAGAACACATTCTCCTAGTGACAATGTAATTTAAGCAGTCTATTATTCAGTATTATGTCGAATCAACATTCTGCAAAACATTAACCTACATCCAAGGTTCATCCCCCTCTCCCACTTGTTCCAAAAAACCACTATATTTAATCCCCAAGTTTATAAAGCAGATAACATAAATGCTATTGCACTCAACTCTAGGGAATTACTAGCACAGTACTCTTGAAATCTCTAAGGAAACTCCTGCTGGGATAATATTTAAGACTTTAGTCCCCAAAGCAACATTTCTCAAATGACCTCAAGCCTAAAACTACCTAAGTTCCATCAAAGCTGCTCAGACATGTTATTGCTGGCATCAGCTCAAGTTCTTTTAAAATATGGTTAAGATGTGCAATAAATAGAGAACAATGAAGTCAGCACATGAGAAAGATTATAAAAGGTTACCTATCAGAAAAAGCAAGGCAGATCTTGCATATAAACATGAGCAATCATTTTAAAGGGTGGCTGAGTTCCCTCCCAGCCATTATGCTTTTCAAAGTACTGCATGTCTTACCCTTCAGGTGTGTTAAGATGCTATTGATCAAGGACCAAGATACACGTTAATATGTAAGCTGCCAGAGGTGTTTAGAATTCCATCCGATCCTCATCAAAGGAAAAAAATTCCTCACCCTTATTACAGAGTTTAAAAAGTTACCAAATGCCCCTGAGCAGGACTGCTGGCCCTCTGGAATAACACCTTCCCCTCACTGCAACACCATCAGCTCCAGGTGAACCATATGGGTTCTCCATGCTATCTCCACCTTTCAATAGTGGCTTTGAACCAAGAATGTTGCTATTGAAGAACAAGGGCGGAAGGGCTGAATCTCAAGATAAGTAAGCAGCAGGGCTGACCTCATAAGCTGTTCCCTAGGGCATACCATTGGGATCGCATGAAGTTCCTGGAAACAGCATATGAAAAACAGACATTCAGGTTTTACCATTCATAGGCAGGAAGTAAACAACATTTAGCAGGAATGAAACACAATTATTATTCAAAGAAATTAAAACATAAAACCCATATACAAATCATGCTGAGGTTAAGAGCCAATAAGGGAACGCAGCAGGAACAGGTCACGGCAAAAGCCACACTTGTAGTGTACGCCCATGTGCACACTTGTGAAGGCATAGAGAGAACTACAGATGCAGCTCTCCAATGCTCTTCAAGAAGCATGGCCACTACTTAAAAAAAAAAAAAAAAGAAGAATTACAGAAGCACTTAGTTTGGTTCAGATCCACTGCCAGAGAAGTTAGTAGAAAAAACAGCATCCCCCCCCAAAAACCAACCAACCAACAGCACAACCCACTTCAGTGGAAAGAAAATCAAGCTATTGGTGAATACTTCTGAAAATCCTCCCCATCCTACTAACACACTCTGCTGGGAGCAAGCTGCACGAGCTGTCAAGCATTTCAGCTTTCGTCCACTTTGAGGTCTGTCCCATGCAGATGAGCCTCACCCCTGAGTTTCTCCCTTTACGCATGGAGAAAAATTGACTCTACATATTAAAGCATGCACCTTAAACATTCTCTAATACTGAAGATTATCCTTCTGTTCTAATGTACCACAGACTTTCAGCGGAAATCAAGGGGAAAACAAAAGGTTTGAGAAACATCAACAATACAGAAAAAAAAGCATAAGATACATATCAAGGGCCTAGAATTTGATGCCTACCACTACATCAAGCCACAATCCTACATTCAAATCCCTTCACTTTTTTTTCTGTGGTGATGACGTCAAGGACAAGTATCTCTACACCTCAAGACCTGCATTAAGAGACAGGCATAAAACGACAAAAATACTAGCAATTAGGTTTTAGGGACTGCAGTCTCACAGATGAGAACAGAACAATTCCAGCTGAAGTCAATGGAATTATACCTACCGACATGAGATCACAACATGGCACTCAAAAAATACCTTAAGTCTTAAAATCCCCATATGCAACATCTGTGGCTAACGACTATATTAGCCACACGTACATTATCCTGAAAGGAGCTTTTAATTATTTTTATAGTGAGATAATGTTCCCTTGATGATCTTAAAGTCTTAGTAGCATATAACAATTAAATTTCATTCTTTAAAAGACAAGAGCAAACATCTGAAACTTTGAATCTATACAAGAATTAGCAATTTTTCCATTTTCTTCATGAGAACAGTGACTTTCCACAATACCATAAAGCTACTGACAAGCTACATTCAGGAATTTGAGGGGAAAGCAGGGGGAAGTCTTCTCTGAGGCCAAGTGTAAACTGGAAGTTTTACATTTTGCCAGTTGAAAGAAAAATGGGAAACAAACCACTTAATTTTGTAATAAAGTATCAGCTAACATACTTAGCAGAAGGAAACCCGGTCTTCACCAGCCAAATCTGACTTTCATTTGGTGAACTAAAAATATATCTGCAGAGGTTTGTTAATATGGTTGACCTCAAACTTTGGAACCTTCTTCCCTCCAGATGCAAAATAGCTCAAAATTATGCATTTTCAGGGAAGCATCCAAAGGCCCCTTTACTGTCTATTCCCCACAGAAGTTAATCACTGAGCATTAGCGAACATGGCCAGTCCTAGAGACTAAGGAAACACTGTTATCCCCACTTTCAGATAGAAAATCAAGCAATTAGTCTCTTCTGTGTTTTCTACAATATACTTTACAGCATTGTTATGTAAGTTTTAGCACACTGCATAATGCCACCACTGACCTTTCCCAGTGATGCTTTTCTATGTTTGGTCCTAAACTAATTAGAGGAAAGAAAATAGCACAGTCACCAAGAGATTTTAAAAAAAAAAAAAAAAAAAAAAAAAAAAGAAAAAAAAAAAAAAAAAAAAAAAAAAAAGAGAGACTACACATACCTAGGAGAAGCATCAAGAAGGCAACTTGAAGGTTGCTATACGAAAAAGCTACTTAAAGCATGTTTTGCCAGAGGGAAACCAGGGAGCTGACATATCGCAATCAGCAACATCACTACAGGTCAAGCCAACTGTTCATCCCAGACAGTTAATCCAAACTACAATTTAATTTGTCTGTTAGGAATCAAAGAAGAGAGAGTTCACTTTTTTAATTAGAAAAAAAAAAGTTACTATCCCATAACTAAGGATTCCTTTTAACATGTCACCTTAATGCTTATCATGCCATGGCTGTGTGTGGGAACCCTCATTCAGGCCCGGTTCCTGTCAGGACTTGCAGCACCAGCAGCAACATCTTCAGGCCTTCTTCTGTACTATGGGCATGTGATTAAAAGAACTGGTGGATCACACTTGTTTCTTTAAAATGTACAATTGCATGATTTTCCTAGCATGATCCTGGGGGCAAGAAGACAAGAAGGTTAGTTGCGTTCATGCCTAAAGAAAGCAAACACCAGTTACTGAAGAATAATGTTCCTTTCTTCTCTAAATGACCTCTCACCTGCATGGTAATGCTATGAGGGACCTCTCATCAGTATGTCCTTCTCCTGCCCAGCTCACTCAAAACAGGGTCTCCAACTCTCCATTAGCCCAGTGACTGCAGAGCCATTCTGCAGCAAGAACCTAATCCCACCTGGCATTCTTTTCAACAGCGCTTATCAGAGATGTGGATCTCATCAGCTGCTCTGCAGACCTTGGGACTGGGAATGTTCATTTAGAGATGCTACTGGAGGTTACCTGCATTCATGGAAGGAACAATCCCAATCCTCACCAGCAGCTTTACTGCAGCACGCTAATAACGATGCACACAAATGACAGTCTGCCACCCAGTGTGACCACCTCTGACCTGAGCCAGTGGTATAATGCAGATTAATGCATTTTCCTACAGCTTGAACTCCTTGAGGATGGGTGAAGAAAGATCTTCTACCAGCAGTGTGGAAGTTCTTCAGGCAAGGGGAAATACCTGAGAAGAGGGGAAGAGAGTAAAAGACAGCAGCTTCATTTCCTGACCTGACATGGAATTTGATATGTACTTAAAGGAAGTCAGCCCAGGAGAAATGCTGCATCTGGGAAAATGTCTGCGTATCAGGGACATAGCACTGAGAGAGCTGGTCAGTAATTGCAGTCTCAGGCTCTTCAGATTTACTTTTTAGCAGAAAGGATAGTCTGGCAAAAACCTAATCCTCTGCAAACCAGCAGGGAGCAACCAGCCCTGCACACATTTTTTTTTTGTGAGAACTTTCAAAACCCAATAAAAGTGACACAGAACTAACCCATTCCTCTCAGAAAGTGTCACCAGACTATTCAGAAACTTAACTATACCCCATAGTTATAGATGCCAAAAGCTCAGTTTATGATGCATTTCTGTGTGTATATTTGCACAGAAGCACACAGTATAACAGAGATCCAGAAAAACAAATACCCTTTTAGATGTGGTGTTGAAGTGACCTCAAAATGAACCTCTTCCAGATTAAAGAGGCACCCTTCTGAAGTTCCAGATATGAATCTAGAACCCCTGTGTGACAGGGATCTACTTCTGCGATGCATGGAAAACCAATAAGCTTGGCTCTATAACCATGCTTGGGTGGGCTCCAGGAACAAATCTATTCTGTTCCCACAAGCTGTCTGACGTACCCTGAGGACACTGAATGAGACTGGCCAAGAACGGGAATTTCAAACAGGCTGCAGGACAGTGGTTTATCAGGAATAGGGTGTCTTTGGGATTGTGAGCAGCCCCCCCTATGTGCAGGGCACAGACACTCTGGTCAGTGGAGTCACAGGGAATGGTGCAGAGCTGGACAGGCTCCCACCTGCAGCAAGGCAAGGCTCCAGGCACTGACACAGCCTCTTCAAAGACTTTATAATGGTCACAGTGAACACAAGCCCTCCCTGACTTGTGCCAACCAAGCATAACATGGACCTTAAGGTACGAAGCATCAGGAATGCAGGCAGATGCAGATATGCAGGACGGTCTATAGGGAACACAATGTCAGCTTCAAAAAACCACCCTACTTCCCAGTGAATCGCTGAGCAGTGAGCTTTTGCTCTGCTCCTTCTGAAGAGGGAGCCATTGCAAGGCTCTAACTGGCCTCAGCAGGGATCTCCTCATTAGTCTTTGTGGTTCGCAATGAACCAGGGTTACTTTCTGTGAATAGTCAAACCACAGTGATAAAACAGATTTCTTTATGTGAAGCAATCCTCTGCCACAACATAGATGCTATCGTCCAGTGTTATCATCCTGCATTTTCTTTTTTGAGTGAAGATGTTCAGTCTGACCACTTATGTGTCCAACAGAGGTAAAAGGCCTGCTGAGAAGGAAGCTTTGGATCATTTCTTGGCAATATGCTCTGGCACTGGCCCCTAAACCCCAACACACCACACATATGCAGATTATGTTCTTCACCCAGCAAACAAGGAGGTACATCTCTTCAGCCAGGAATGGAACTCTCATAGCGTACATCTGGCTACAACCCCACCAAGTAAGAAACATGAGAGCTGGAAATTGGGCTGTCCCACAGCAACAGCAATTAAAAATTAAAAAGAAGATGCAAAAAAAGTTAAAATTCACAAAAGAAATTATGCAAATTAGAAAGGCTCGAGTAACCTCAAGCAAAGAGTATCAAATCCCAGAGAAGCTCTAGCTTGCCAAGACAAGAGGAGCAGCTGAGGGTGCAAGGCTCTAGCTGCCTGCGTGCAAAAAGAAGGGAGGAGGAAGGAGGTGCATGGGATCTCCCTCTGTAGGCACCACCAGCTCTAAAGGTTCTCCAGCTCCAATGGCAGCATGGGCACACATCAAGGCAAATGGTACATGCAGGCAACCATACCAGAGAGTACACTTCTCCGCTACTAGACGTAGTTCAGAGTTGCAACTGTTTGATTCTTACCAAATGTAAAAGACTAGACAGGCTGTTAGGACAAATTCCTAAAATGAGCTGATCTTATGTTGCTGTGATGTGGTGATCTTAAATTTTCAAGGATCAAGAGTACCATCAGGATTCTCTATGCACAGGGACACTAAGGGATAAAACTTACGCAATTTGTCTTCTGGGGTGACCTTTAAGTGTTTACAGTTACAATACTCCCAAGTACATATGCACAATAATCTAGTAGATTATACTCTGTTCTGTGTTCATTTTTTCTCCAGAGTATTTACAGGTTTGGAATTTTTTTTAATGTAACTTCAGCGTAGCTAGTGAGCAGTTCAAGAATCCTCCCAATTTTGGGCTATGTTCGTACAGTCGAGCAAAAGACACTGATGTAAAGTGGGCACACATTTTTAAATTAAAAGGAATTTCATAAGGTCCTAGCCTTGATTCTCTAAAGAATTTTCCCAGCTGCTCTGATATGTGGGGGTGTATATAAGACAACTAGGAAGCAATAGTTTAATCCTAGACCAGAAATTACACTTCTGTTGGTGAGGGGTGAGGAATGGGAAGAGTTACAAATCATGCAGTCATTAGGAATATGAGACATCTCAAAGACAAAATGGAAATAAATGGACTAAACTTTTCTATAACCACTGACAAAGGAAGTGAATATGGGTACGTACAAATGAAGCATCAACACAGCTGTTCCTCTGTGCATCAGCAGTGAGCTACTTGGTTTCATAATGCTATGTTTAATTCAGGGGAGCAAGGCAGTCTCTTCATCTGAAAAATTTAATCCAATACAAATCAAAATCCAAAGCAAGTAAACATAGCAAGCACTTTAAAAGATGGTCTAAAAAAAAATCCCAGAAAATTGGATGTTTGTTTTATATGAGCCAAAGATGTACATCAAAGATATTTGATGTTTTTTGCTTAATTGCTTAATTTTGAGGCCAAGCCTTGTTTGCACATTTTTTTCATTAAAACTACAAATGAGGAAAAATATATTCAGGCTACAACAATCTTGGCTATAGCTAACTTTTATTTCTAACAAGGCTGTTTTAATCCACTTAAATTGCTTTTGGACTCCAGTTCCTTAAGATGCACTTGCAATAAAAAAAGATGGTAAAGTCTGCAGATTGACTTGAGTTGACTTCCACTTCACATGTAAACAGGAGCTCTTCACAGCTGGCTCACAGTAGCACCCTTTGGTCACTCCTTGGCAACATCTATAGAGATCCATCACTGTGGTTAGCCATGAAGAAACAAGAGTTTGGGGAAAAAAAGCCTAGAGGCTAATTGTTTTTTTTTTTCTATCTTGCATTGACAGATGACAGACATAGCTCATTATGTGAAAGACAGTACACAGCTCTGACCTGCTTTGTTGTAGATGAAGTTCATGATACGTTACATTGACATGGCTGCAGAAAAATAAGCACAAAAGCAATAAATTACATTCCTAAGGAAGCAGCAGCTACTTAAAGAAATTAAACAATACATTGTCAGCATCTTGCATGCTAGGAGTTTTAGGTCGCAAGGGCAGGAAAGTGGGTACAGAGTTGAGTATGCAAACATCTTGTTTACACTTCAAAAGCTCAAATTATGTGATATTTCATGAACTTTTTCCTATTGTGTCATTTTAGGTGGTTCACCCAGTTAAATGGCTGCATGATGAACTGATGATACTGTAAAGGAAATAAATCGCCATCTGTTAGGAAGGATGCTAAAGACATAGGAGGAATATGCACAAAACTAGTAAAGGAAGGCCTGCCTTCATAAGCCTGTAATTGTAGTGCTCTGCATCGCTGTGTAATCTATTTTAAAACTGATTGGGTTCTTGTTTTCCCCTGAATCTGCCAGCTCTTCCCATCCTCTAGCTGATCCTGATCATTTACATCTCTCTCACAGCTCAACCCTATCAGCTCAGCTAGCCTAGCGGGAGTCTCTACCTTGCCTTTGACTCATACAGGAATTTTTTGTTAGTGAAAAGAAATCCTAACTCAAGTGTTCAAATAAAGTCCATACATATGCAAATTGAACCAATACAGCAGTCAAATCAATTACATTTACTTACAGTGATTAGTAATCTCTTTTGTGTTTTAAAAGTAAAGGCTTACAATCAACTGAAGCATGGGAAAACATTTAATGTGATTTTCCGAAGCACAGAGTTTCTGAAGCTCTACCAGTCATGTAGTAGATTGAACACAACATTACGAAGTATTCTCACTTGTAACCACATTGAGTCTATGATACAGATTATTTAAAGCCTTGTGAGATTCACTTCTAATTCTAGGTAAAGTACAAATGTCCAAAGCCGCATTCCAAAAACTGAAGTGCAGATTCCACAGCCTCTAGCCCTGGCAATTCTCATCCTATAAAATAATCAGAAACTTTTATC
This sequence comes from Syrrhaptes paradoxus, assembly GCA_013400615.1. Lineage (NCBI taxonomy): Eukaryota > Metazoa > Chordata > Aves > Pterocliformes > Pteroclidae > Syrrhaptes > Syrrhaptes paradoxus. The sequence continues at coordinate 250,532 of VZTO01022470.1, forward strand.
TTCTTCAGAATAGCTGGGATCCCATGGCCTTGCAGACAGTTTTTCTATTTTGTTCCCTAAACAACAAAAATATCACAAGAGCTGCTAGCAGGTTGGAAGGGGGTCAACAAAACTAGTGTCAGGGGCTTTTTATTTCCTTTCTTTTAAACTCCTTGGGGAGTCTAGTGATCAAAACTTAGCAGAGTGCCTAAGCATGTTGTGTAACAGGATTGTTAGATCTGTTGGCTTCAAACTAAAAAGACTATAAACCAAAATTCCTATTATGGATATTTCTTGATGTTTGGTGGTCTGTCATGCATTCCCACTACAGACAGTCATTTTCATCCTCTTGGTATTAAGATCTCTGATTAAAGAGCATTGCTGCAATACTTCCACGAAATTACTGTAATTCGGGAATTTTACTTCTGGAAAAAATGTAACAGAAAAATTAACATGTCTATCAGTTCTGCTCTCTTAATTAAAACCAAAAGTGGAAGGGCTGAATTATTAACCACTTGCTTGCTTTGGCTATCACATTGACAGAATGTCTGACCTACTCCTAGTATTTCAGTAATGCCAGAAACCAGAATCTTCCTCCAATTCTGCCCAGAAAGATCTGTCTGAAGGGGCAATGCAGACCCACAAGAAACATCTGAGCTAAAGTTGTGTCCCTTCTAGAAGCATCTGAACTAATATTTCACTGCTGATCCACAGAAAGGGAAAGTAGACAAATTTGAAGCATAGTTTGTATTTAGCCTTAAGGAATTCTTGGGTGAAGCTTACTAAGCTGTTTTTGATCTATTAAGTTATTCTCTGTATGTCTGTCTTAATTACACCAGGGAATGCCTCACCTTTCTTCTTCTGATGGTGTGGCCTGAGACTTGTCATCAGTAGAGACAATCTTTCCAAAGCTTTCCTTATCAAATGCTAAATCTCTTTGGAGAGCTTTTATGTATAGTAACCCCCCACTGTGGATTATGGCCAATGCCCAGCAAACAGTTTTGAAGCTTCACCAGTGTGACTGAGAGAAGAATCCAAGCCAAGTGCCATAAACACCAAAAGCCAAATCTTAGTTACATGGAATTCAATGGCAAACTTCCTACTGATTTTGTGGAATCCAAAATTTAGTTTCTAATTACAGAAACTTATCCATTAAAAAACTACAAAAGGAATCTGACACTAGACTTCCTCAATATATTCACTAAGGCAAAATATTTTGCTATATTTTCACAAGTACCTAATGTTGAAATTATCCTTCCAAAATTTAAATTTCACATCAATTTGTATCTCTTACAAAGTATTCCACCTTCTTACTCTCCTGGTACTTTACAAGCAAGTTTTAACATCATAAAACAATACATACCATATAGCACACTTCTCTCAAAGAAGATGAAATCACAAATTCTGTGGGCAATCTAGTAGTTTTTCCTCTAAACAGCTAAGTCAGTCTTCTTCCAAAAAATGTAAAGCGGCACTTTAGATCTACACATATAATTTGAATATTATTTCTCAACTCCTCAGAGAAAATACTGGTACCTAACAAGCTTTATTAAAAAACAGGAAAAAAAAAAACCCAAATGAACAAAAAAAACAAGAACTGCATTTGTTTTTGCATGGAAATAAATATTCTCAAAAAAAGTTACAGCTGAAGGAAAAACTTAAAGTGCTTACACATCTGCTGGAATTATAAGCATCTTACTCACTGAACTATACAATCTCCAGCTTATCTGACATGGCTCCATGAATGAATGTCTCTGCCCCCAGAAGGAACAGTTAGAGATGTTTTAGAAGTCTCTGAGGACAGTTTAAAATGAATCAAAAATGTATAACCATGAACCAAAAAAAAGCCTCAAATAAAGTCTCTGATATATATGGAAAGATCTAAGTTTAATCTCACAGAAGACTGATTTTTTAAGAGCACAGACAGTAATTTATTAACTATGAAAATGTCTGACTGATCTAGACATTACCAAGGACCTCTTCATTCCTAAATAGTATATTTAATGAAATGTTCTGTTTTCAAAAAAAACAAACCCACAACAACACTCTATGTGCTCTCCACCAAGAAAAACGCAGCAGAAAAGCATCCATTTTCAAGACTGATTGCAAACATACTCCATATCATGTGCATAGGACAGGTTTTCAGATAACACTGTAAGAGGAGCAGCAGCTATGAAGCTAGTGTGCCAGAAGAAGCAGCAGCACTGCACATGGGGGTAAACTGTAATCTGCATTCACCAAAGATAGGAATAACAAAACAGACTTACTCATTTCTTAGAAAGGTTTCTGGTTTCCCTTTCAAACCCAGAAAGTGTTCACTCAGCACCGGCCAGTACTTGCTATTTCTGCCCCTCATTCTTCAGGCACAGAAGTAGCCACATCCACACACATATCGTAACCTCCCAGCAAATTAAAGCTAACCAGCAAGAACTTCTTGTCCTGGCCACAAAAAAAAGAAGATAAAAGAAGGCTTATAGTCAGAGGCAACAGAGAAAAGCTGTCCACAGTGAAAAGTAGATTATACCAAAGAGAGAAAAAAGTCCCTCTGACACCTGTTTCCTGCTCACTGGGTGAGCTTCACTCCATGAATTTCACTCCCCAGACTTTTTGAGTCAAGTGAGCGGGACTGAATAAAGACACACGTGTTGCAAGTCTTTTTTTAATGCCCAGGAAAACAGTGGATCCTGGGACACATGAAAGGAACTTGCTGATGGGAACCATAGTGTGGTTTGAGGACACAGACCGGAGAGCAGCATCTTTTTATAGCTCCCACTCCAGAGCCACTGCAGATGCCCACAGCAGCTGCAAGCTAAGAGCCAGCCACCAGCCCCCAGTCCAGTCTAGACTCACCCACAGTACAGCTGTGCCCAGCTACTGTCCTTGACGAACTCCAAAAAGAACAAATGGAGATCAGAAAAGTGTGTTGTAATTGAACCACCCAAAAAGAGACTCAATTTGGCTTCTTCACAATTTAGCCAAACTGTGAGAAGCCCAGAGAATATTTGCTTCTTCTTCAGACAAGATGCAAACAAAATCAGCAATAGAAATATCTGCTGAACATATAATCAACTTTGTAAAACAGTATGCAACAGGTTTTCCTGTAATTGCTGGACAGAGGTTTTACCTCGGGCCACACGTCATCCTGAACTCCTACTGATCTAAATGGTGGCAGGCAATGCTCGCCGCTCTAGACTGGTTACTGTAAGCATGCCTCGGAGTAGGCTAGAAGATGGTCAAGTGATGTTCAGGTGCCTTCTGCTAAACCCAGCTGGCTCTGCTATTTCTCAATTTGTCAAAGGCGAACAGGGAAGGTGAAAGGTGTAAGGCACGGAAGGGAATAAACCAGACACTCTCAAATTACCAGCTAAAAAAACAGCTGACAGGAGAGGGAGTAGGACTTTTTCATCATCTAGTGAAAATGCTGTGTCAGTTACAAGGTGTACGCTTGTTATGTTTCTGTGACTACTAGTGAAATGTGTTCAGTCTGTGCACTAGGTATGAACTCAAAGGCGAATGAATTGAAGACAAATTTGATTACTGTTTTTCCTCATCATCTCCACAATTTCCTATCCTCAAGTAAGTGCAGAAACATAAGATGTTCCTGACATCCACATCTGACCCTTGTTAACTAATGCCTCTCATGTTGCGCTGATCAGCTCAGCAAGATCTTTTCACCCACATGCTGGTGGGTTGGTGGGAGCAATAAGGAAGCGTCCAACACATTGAGGAAATTAATAAAACATAGCAACATCAAGTAAAATGCTACTATGTTTGGAGTTTATTTTCAGACTACAACCAGACTTAAATGTTTTTTTAATTATTATTTTTCAAGGGCTAAGCACTCTTCTTTAGAGGAAATTGTACCTCACTACCTTCCATGTAGCACTCTCAAAATTCAAATTAAGAGCTAATTCTCCTAACTTTGACTAAATTAAAATGCATATGATAATAAATCCTATGAACTGTAAATTCTGTTTGTGACTGCCAACTAGTGGCTATCTTGCACAGCAGGTTACTTTCTTGTCTTGAAAGAATCAAAGCTCAAACATGAAACTAAATAAATTCCTTCACCTAGCTGTGCTCGCCTCAAACAGACTCATATGCATCTGCAAAATATAAACAAAACAAAAATTAAACAATCCTGTATGTATGTTTTCATAATTTATGAATACAATTTTATTACAGATTTTGAATAGTTATTTGTTTACAAGAGGCAAATTTTAATTTTATGTGTCTTTCTATAGCTTTTCCAGCAGAAAATAGAACACTGATTATTGGCCGTGAAAACTGAATTATTCTATTTTAGAGTTGAGGTGTTTCTCTTCTGTGGAGCGACAACTAACATAGGATGTACACTAAAGACAAGCAAACAAACCACTGGTGGGTTTATAACTTGTCAGGTATAACTGAAGCAAGCAAAAGTTCAGGACTGGCCCCAGTCAGATGTATTGCATAGTACCATTTATTGATACTAGTCAGTATTCACAAAAGCCCAGAACTGTCTCAAGTCAACTCCAAATTATGCAGGCAAATTGGGAAAAGATGACCAGAAAAGACTAAAATATAAATCAAACTAACCATATGTAAAATTATGCTAAAGCACACGTGTGCCCCATATTAATCTTTGAAAAAAAGCCGTAGTGGCTAGATTTCCATAAGAAACAAATTCAGGTTTAAGGAGCAGTGGGCACCGTAATTAGATCAGCCCTTACTCTGCACTCCTACTTTTCACAACCATTTCATGCACCAGAAGTTGTTGGGAGAAGACGCAGTCTTGCTAATCCAAGATGCAGATAGCCATCAGAGTTAAATGAGAGCGGACTAACATAACAAGGAGTTAACCCCTTAAATAAGCTATTTTAGGGTTCTCTTCCAAGGGATTTCTCAAGTGCAATGAAAACAATGTTCCAAATCCAGCTTCCATTGTTAGAATTAAAACAAATGCTACAAAGAGTATGACAAGATAGAGGTCTTCACACAGCCATTGAGTTAAATTATGGGATCTCATATGCTGCTTCAGTTAACCAAATTTAATAGTTTTAGTATGCCTGTAAAAAAAGGCTTCAAACTGACACTATTCCTGAGGTCATGGTTCACCATATTCCAGGAAATTCATCATCAAAACCCTTCAAAAGTAGCAGCCAAATTTAACACCAGCACCTGATGGGATATTATTAAACAGACAGACCTGCATTAAAGCATTCTCACATAGGAGATTACACAAAGCCCTGAAAAAATGTGTGTTATCATAAAATATACTTAGTCACCTCATCTGACCTCAGCAAGCAAGCATGGGTGCATTCATCTCATGTGGTATTAAAATCAAAGCTGCAGATTCAGTGCCTTACAAATGATGCTTCCTTCTCCTAAAGTAACAATGAAAGCCCTCCTTCTTCCATATTCCCTCCTCCATAGAGTTCTTCAGGGTGCCTTCTTCCACTAAAGACACAAAACTTAAGCCTTGGCCACTTACACTCACTAGAAGATATGAACTTGCAATTTTCCCCCACTGCTAGCTTGTCCAAACTCCAGCTTAATTAAATTATTTGTGCCTCTTGAGATTTCCCCTTCAGTGACACCTGAGTAAGTAGCTGTATTTTCCCCACACAACTCTGTGCCTTCTGTCTCTGTTCTAACTGAACATCCAGAAGTTTTTCAAATCAGAAACTTATTTTGGGGTAAGGGAGCTGCTTTTGGTTTTAACTTTTAAAAATGCATGGTATACAGGGTCATCTAAACTAGCAAGATTTTTAAATTCCAAGGAAAGTAATGGCGATTAATAGATGCTTTTACAAGAGCAGTAGTGAGTAAAAGCTAGCCACCAGGCAAACTCTAAGAAGTCAAATTGGCTAATGATCAAGGAAAGTGGTGGTTGCATCCAGCTGCAAATTAAGCATAGTTTTTTAAAGATTCTTTTAAACAATCTTTGGAATTCACAGACAGATTTTATTTGCATTTTCTGCAACAAATGGTTATAATCACATCCATCAACAGATGGAAGTTGTGTTCTAACATTACTAATCTTCTTACCAAAGTATTTTAGACACTGCTTGCAGCATTATGAGGAACAGCCAAAATGCAAATGCACAGGGAGAATGAAAAAGATGCTAAAGGGCAGCCTTTCATAGGTGGAATGAAAAGGCTTAAAGGAAGCACAATAGGATGTCACCGCTTAATTGTCAAGGCTCAAAAAAGTCAGTTTGGTCATATCACTTCCTTCACTGCCTTTGTGTCAATACTACTAGCTCGAGCTCCAGCTGCTCACTTGGTACTCTATGAAACCTAAAAACATATATGGCTACCAGTCTCTAACATATTTCAATTTGTATATTAACAATTTGTATGATTTCACGTGGATCTTTTTAAGAGAATTAGGAGAATAGGCACAATCTGACAGTCCAAAAAAGGTGAGGCTGCTGTAGCTCCATGCTCTCAGGTGCAACCAGTAGGGAGGCTGAAAACGTATTCTCATTAGGCACACTCTCAGAGCACATGCACACATTGCACACACACAGATATATGCAGCCAGCCACACAGGTAACACACAGACCCTCTCTGGTTCTGCAGGAAGAGATCCACTACTGAGAATATATTTTATATGTATACACATGTACTCAGATGTGTGTATACACACACACACACACACACACACATATCCACGCACATGGACAATACAGGTCCCTTCAGCAGCCGGGCTCACACACAGCCTGCCCAGTAGCTGCCCCGGGATCCCAGTCCCCCCATTTGCTGTCACCTGGATATATGAGCCCCTGAGGGCACTGCCTCACTCCAGCTGCTGGCACAGACCCTGGCACACGCATCCAGAGCTGCCTGGGACTCCCATACTCCACACACGTACCTGGCTCTCACACCACTTCACCTACTCACCAGCCCGCATCCTTGCTACTGCTTCCACAGTCAGCTGCACTCCCACACTCACTCTAGGTGCAGGACCAGGGATGCACAGCTCTCTGGCCTCTGGTCCCATCCCAATGGCTGGCACTTGGTTTCACTCACTCGGGTGTCCCCAGGTGCTGGCACCCAGGCACAAAGGCCCTGCAACCTGCAGCCCCAGCTCCGCTGCTGGCACCCAGACCCTCGCTTGCTCCAGCAGCTGCATCACAGCTGCTGTATTCAGACGCCCACTTAGACACACAGAATAGAGGGTCCCTCACCCAGCAAAGAGATGAAAAGGAATATAAGATGACAACAGCACAGTGTGTTCTGTCAGGCACAGGGCATGGCCAGACAAACATACTGACCAGCAAAGTGCTTAGACACAACTGGACCGTTTAATGTCCATTCTTCCCCAAATCACCTAAATGCTTCCCTTTGTCTGACTGTGCTTCTTCCTTTAGCAAGCATCCCATAATAAGTCCTACACAATCCCCAAATGCTTTTCACCTGTATCCCATCATGTGTTCTGTACAACTTGGCAGCAACCCCCCCTCAGTCCAAAAGGTGCTCTGGCATTGACTTATCTTGACAGGCTTCAGGTCTGGACCCTGGGGCTGAGGCTCTCCTGGGACACCCCTGGGAAGGGCCCAGACTGGGTGTCCCTTCCTCCCAGTCCTTAATTTGGGTCCCTGCCCGCCAAGTGCCCCTGTGCTCCTCTGGGCTGGTGGAGGTGGGCCTTTGGTGGCCTGATGGCCGCTGTGATGGCCTGTGAGGAGCCCAGGGTGGGTACTAGTTGGGGGTCCCCTATTTGCCTTAGTCCGTACTCACATAACCTAGCAGATCTCTCCATGCAACAGTGACCAGGCCAGCAAAATACCCTGCCCCCCTCAGCTTTCTTTCCCTTTTCAATTATTTTTTTTTATAATTGGTGAACATCTGCTTTTCCTATTGAGCATTTGGTATAATTTAGAGTAAGTATGAAAGGCATCTGTATTAGAAACACAAACAGAGGCACTGAGATCAGACCAAACAATCTTCACAGAAAGCATGAAAACAAATTCCAGCTAAGCACAAAGGTGAATTTTCCAAATTCCAGTACCCCTCTTTTTAGAAAGGGATGTATAAAGCATTTGTCTGCAGTAACCAACTTCTAGTTTATTATCAGAGAAACAATTCCATAAATCTCATCTAACATCCACCCTGACCATGGGTACCTTCAGCCTGGTCCAACCCAGAGCTCACGAGCTGGTTTGACACACAGGATCCTTTCAGCTGGTTTGGCACAACACCTTGGGAGAACAGGAGGAACTGTGGCTGGCACAGTCCACAGGCCTCCCCAGCCAATGTGGGCACGCAGAGCCAGGATGGCTGACCACACTCCTGCCAAAAGTTATTTTTGCTTCTGCCCAAGCACTGTGCACAGCAGCCTGGTGCGCTTGTGGAGAATTGTAAAACGTTTCGACCAATTCTTTCCAAGCGTGGGGAAAATTACTGCTGCTTATGTAACCTGTCTGTTGCCAAACGTGAAACTGGGAGCTCAGCTGAGCTGACGTCAGTATTTCTTTAAAGTTAAAGAACCAAGATGTCTTTCAGTCTGAAGCTCTTCTGGCTTCCACCATTGACTATAGATTCTGCTGAAAAGTTACATCACAGTCCTGAATGCCATCTATACTACTAGGATCAACCAAGGCACTTTGTTCAAGATACAGTCCAGAAGGCAAGATTTGGGAATGCAGGGACACTGAGAGTCGTTCGTGAGCAAACAAGCGGCAGCAGCATTATACTGCATTAGGCACCACAGGTCCCAGGTACTACACGATGCCCAGGTTTACCCCTATGACGGTGGGCTACCTTGCTGACCTGTGGCTCCTGGAAGGAGGTGGCCCCAAGTGTCTTCAGTCAATTCACAACTTTTCCAACTTGTTTCTTAAATTGGAAACTTATTTAACCTCTTAATTGACAGCACAGAATTGTATTGTTTTATACACAGTCTCTTCATAGCATATCCCATGCAGTCAATTGAGTTCTTTGTTTTCTATACCACTTAATATAATTATGTATCACTTAAAAAGCACATCAGAAGACACATAAGCCAAGAAAAGAAAACAGAGGCAATGAAGAAGGATCCCATTCTTAAGAAAAACAACATACTGATTACTTGAAAGCCCGAATCATAATTTGTCGGGAAACGGCAGTGATGCGTATCAATTTCAAATAATAAGCATTAAATAAATGCAGAAAACCAACTGAAGGAAGGCTGTTATGGAAGTGTTTTACAGCAGCAATAAACCCCAAATCACAGAATCACAGAATGTTAGGGATTGGAAGGGTGTAGTCGACCGGCGGAGTTCGTTATCATCAGCGCAGGGGGCTCCTTGCAATCAGCGCGCGAAGTTCTTGGACACCACCCAGACGAGCCAATTATGATGAAAGTGAAAGCCATTTATTGTGTGTTGCGCACTTGCTTTTATACAGAGCTCTTTCAGATTTGGCAGCTACTGATTGGATACAATAATTCAAAATTCTTAATAACAAAATCACTATTGGCTACCTTCAATCCTGGGAACGTAACCTTC
>VZTO01022470.1:263105-274821 GCA_013400615.1 Syrrhaptes paradoxus
AAGAAGCCCTTTCTATTATCCTTGACCCCTCTAGCAAGGTTTAATTCTAAGGAGACCTTAGCTTTCCTAGTTGCCTCCCTACACTCTCTGACAACATTCTTATATTCCTCCCAAGTGGCCAGCCCCTCCTTCCATGTTCTATAGACCCTCCTTTTACACTTGAGTTTGCCCAGCAGATCCCTGTTTAACCTGAAAGACTTAAAATGAGTCCAAGTCCACATGTTCTTACCAGGTACAAAAACTGGCTTATAAACTGCATGTAAATGAAGAACAAAACAATGGCCATAGTCTTCAGATTACATTGGTGATCAGAAATGGCTCATCCAAGAAAAGCAGGCCAACCCACCTGCCTCTGCCATGACTGAGTCAATTCTTACTCAGTCAAGTTTCTACCAACTTAAATTACAGTTGATCATATTGATGCTCAGAAAACCAATGTCTCAAGTTTAGAAACTTATCTGTTGCACACATATCTAGGGAAACATAGTCTCCTCTGTTCATCTCATGATACCTTAAAAGAAAACAACCCATGAGGGCATACAAATGTGAACAGGAGTGACAGAAAACACTAGCTCCCTCTTCTTCAAATAGCTTTGGTTGGCAAAGCGTAAAGGGGTTATTGCAGGACTTCTCTGCCCATATGGCTACTGAGGGATAACTTCAGGTTAGCAAGGTTAAGGAAACAGCTGAAAGCAGAAGTTCCATTTTTAACTATTTTTAACTCAGCAGCCCTTAATACTGCCTAGCAAGGAGCAAATTTAAACTAAGCAGTGACGTGTGGTTTTTGTGTCCCTCTCTCCACTGATTAAATCTTAGAGACCCCATGGAAAGGACAGCAGATTGGTGCCACCCCCAAACCAACCTCTGGGTCTGTCACTATAATTGAAAGGGGCAACTGGGTTTTTGTTATTCTCAAAACCAGCATTCCATGGCAGCAGATAGTGCTTCTGCGTTTGTCTTACATCCACTGTTAATAAACCTGATGAACTGATCCACAAACCTCTGCTGACTCACCATCAGCCAAGTCTGTTTTGGTAACCGTGGGCTTCTTCCCTTTTCACCACTTCCGCCAAAGCTGATCCATATTTCCTGTGTTCCCAGTGACTTTAAGGAGAGTCACCAGCAACTCTTCAGGATGCTACTTTAAAAACAAAACAAAACAAACAAAAAAACCCCCCAAACAAAAAAGCAAACCAAAGAGATGCAAAGGCAAAACATTTTTTGTGTTATTTGGTCTGGCTAACCATAAAACAGCAATACAAAAATCCTACTTTAAAAAAATTCTTATAAAATTCTTGCTTCCTTCAATACCATATTCCACCTGAATCCTGCATGTAGGGGTAACAGTAAGACATCCTTAAGACACTTCCAGCCACCTCACTACAATTTCTTCTGTGATAAGCAGACTAATGTCAGCCAGTAAAACTGCCTGATTCTCAATGAACCAATTACAGGTGTAATTAAAGTAATGGGTACCCACAGCGGAGAAAGCCGGGGCTCAACACCACTGTCATTGTGTTATGGGTCGATCTACATTTGACTCATTTCTAGCTATTCCAACACACTCAAAATTGTGAAATTTACTTGGGAAACCTTTCAGACTTCCCTGGAGTTATTTTCTGTCACAGCAAAAAGTAAAATTTGAAGTACTGAGGAGTTGGAACTCAATGATCTTTAAGGTCCTTTCCAACCCTAACCCTTCTATGATTCTATGATCTGATTTCAACCAGCGTGATGAAAATCTCACTACAGGGAGAGAAGATTAAAAAGAAAAAAAAAAAAAAANGAAGATAAGCTGTACCTCAGCCAAGTTTATTGAGTTGTATAAAAACCTACTAGATTAGGCTCTATGGTTAATATTTATGTAAGATTGCAACCATGACATAATGTCTCTAACCTTAAGTATCCACTAAGCTATAAAATACCCAAAATACAAAGGGCCTAGGAGCTACTAACTCTAACGGACACAAAGGTGGGCAGGTAAAACAGTCTGCTGTATGATGAGAAACAATTGAGTGCAGTAACTCCAACAGAGGCAACTTTGGCGAAGTATGGAAAAATACTGCAAGCACTATTATGCTGCAGATACAGTGCTGAAAATAAAAATTCACATATTATAAGAGGACAAACACAACCACAGAACATATCTGTCTTAACAGTGCCATGGCAACTGTAAGAGAAAACACACAAACTGACCTGAAATAGTAGCAACTTCATCCAATTAAGAACATTGCTTATAAGGGAACAAGCAAGAACTGGCTGACCATGTCTACATGAAAGCTGGGAATCTTTTCTGTTTCCAGACAGTGTTTCAATGCCTTTACTATTTTAACCACAGAGGAGAGAAAGAAAAAAGAAAAGAAGAGAAGAGAAGAGAAGAGAAGAGAAGAGAAGAGAAGAGAAGAGAAGAGAGAAAAAAAGAAGCTGGTTTGTCCCTGATTTTACAGTCCCTGAGTGCATGAAATTAACAAATTGAACAGATGCACACTTCAGGGACTTCTAATCCAGACAGTCACATTTCTACCTACCTTGGAACCTGCTGACAAATACAAACTCCCTTAACCAGACAGTGATCCCCCAGGCAGCTCTAACCCTTACACAAGCATCCCACTCCTCCTTTCCCTCACGAAAGAGATTATGACCTGCTCACATAAATCCCACTGACCAACTCAAGATGAAACAGCTCAGTCTGCCCAGTCAGGGATTAAATAGCATTTCAGCCCTGTCCGTCCACTGAACAGCCTTCACACTACTAATATTCACCACCCTAATGCCATTAACTGCAGCAAATTTGTAAGAAATGCTATGCACTACTGGACAGGCCTGTACAAATGGTTTCAGAAAGTTGATTTGAGACTCCTTCCTAAAGGAAGTTTTGCATGATATATTTTACAACTGTCTATCAGATATTGTCCCTTCTCACTGCTGACCCATTTCAAAAGAGAGAGAGAAGTCCTGAAGACAGTAAGCTCCTAAAAATCTGGTGAGAAATCAATGCAAAGAGAAGAGATTATAATCAGAGCATGTGTGGAAAAAAACCCCAAAAAAACCAACAGGTGAACTCTGCCATTGTAAGTCTTATTTGGTGGTACAGCACCAACATTGCTTCTGACTGGACGTAGCAGACACTAGCTATTGCCTAGTAGAGGTTTCAATGGGGAGCACAGCGTGAAGCTGAGGTTACTGTAGAGTTGGAGGTACCCAAGAGGAAAAGGACACACATCTACAGGCCACAAACAGTTTGTTTTTGCTTTAACGGTAATATATTTTTCTATTAGCAAACAACAACATATGCATGTTCACGAGTTGTCCCCATCTGAGCAAAAAACCCGAGCCAGAAAAACCTGCCTAGAATTAAGTATTATTTACCATCTCCTGCAATAAATCTGTTACAGAAGTAAGTTTGCTCACATATTGCACTGAACATATAAACATTGTCTAGCAAGCAAACATAAGAGGTAATTAGATTTTTTTCTTCCAAAAAAAGTCATTCAAGTGTGAAACTGAAAAGGTGACACATGCATATACCCTTCATGTCTTGACCATGCCTGACACACAACAACTTGATTTACAAGTACCTCAGGATTTTATGGAAATAAGATTAACATGGAAACATGTTCCGCAGCTCAGTGACCCGTTGGAACCAACTCAACGCAACTACTATGCACATATTCCTTCCCAGTAATGCAAGCCTGTCAGCCACCAAATGGGAAGGAAAAGAAGGCAGAATAAGGGGTTTTTTGCATTTAATAACCTGTAATGTTGGGACTGGTATTCTTTATGCTGCTCACTGACTTTTAAAAAGTTGTCATTTAAACGTCTAGAATATCTTATTTCTCGTGACTACTTGATCCAGTTCTCCAATCTGAAAATGCTGCTGTTTGAAGCATCCAGAACATTACTTGCACATACTTTATAAAAATGGCATTTGCTAGTAGAAGCAAAGCTTTTAAAGTTCTGGGGAAATAGCCTTGGGGTTTTCCCCTTCTGAGAGCTTAAAGTTTTTATGAGTGAACCTAAAGAACTGCCAGACTTCTAAAGTGACAACACATTACGAAAAATTTCCTGTGTTTTGCAAATTTGAAGTCAGACACATTTCACTACTGACATCAGGATTTTTAATATCAGCTCTAATGAAATATAATTCTCCAATGACATAGCTGTAAAGTACAGCATTTTCATTTCACTAGCTGGCAGAGAAGTTTTGGTATTATTATTATTATTTCTTACATAGAGCCAAAAGTGTTCTAGGCTCCGCACGGACATGTCCGAAGACAAGACCTTTTCCTTGTATTCCCTGTAAACACTGAGACCACAGGGTATCCAGCCTAACAGAATAGGCCAGATGCATTTTCACAGGACTGCTACAGCCAGCTCGTATGTTAGGACACAAGAATATGAATACAATGTAAGGAGTAGCTTGCCTTCATCTTCTCTACAGTTTCAATTTCACTAAATCTCTTTGGGTGGGATTGGATAGTTTCTGGTTTGGGAAAGTTTTGCTTTTTTTTNTGACAGTTTAACCACCCATCAGTAAAAACCAGAAAGCTCCCATCTGCAAGTGACTAAGTATGTAACTGAGAGAAGCTCTTTTTTCCCCAAACCCTGACAATCCCAGAAGCCAAACTTCTTATTCCCTGAGGCCTACACCCCCTTGACAGAGATGAAATCAGAACATGGCAGACAGGAGTCTGAAGGGGAGCCTTGCCAACTCAGAAGCCCCAGAGTAGTTGGTAGAAGCACCTGACACGGGTCATGTTGTACTTACTCCTTCACCTTACACATCCTGCTCAATGCATGTGTTTCTTCAGGACTCCAAGGGTGTTACTTTGTGAAAGAAACATGCCTCAACTTGGCCACTCTCAAGACACTTCAAGGCTTCAGATATTGCCTATTGTGCTCTGGGACTGAGCAACAATGCTGGTGTCACCCAGTGCTCAGGGATGCTGACACCCAGATTCAGCTCCAGCTTAAGAGGGAATCTGAAAGGGGTATCACATGGCACAGTACACAATGACAAATCTAGGCCTAACGTGACAAAAGGTACACACTAAGAAGGATAAGATATCCTGATGAGTACAAAGGGGAAGCCACTGTTGTTAATCTAAATGCAACATCTCCAAGCGGTGGTCAAGAGTGGAAAGCAGCAGGGTGCAGCATCTCTGCCACGGGACTGATGCATACACACTCAGCTTGGGTTGGAAAAAGAGTAAGAAAACCAGCATTTGGCACATTAAATTGAGAGGTGGAGAGAAAAGCCTCCAAAAAAACACAAGGGACAGATGTTTGGCAAGAGTTAACATGAAGGTTCATTTGCGGGTGTTGTCCTCTTGTATAACTCTTATAGTAACACCTTGTCAGAGTCACAAAATGTAAAAGCAGTAGATCAGCAGCAATCTCCCCTTTGGACTGGACTTTGATCAAGGTAACTCAGGACCCATGCCTTCTTTTTGCATCTTTCTGAAATCCTCAAGGATTTTTTTAATGGGGGTCTGCAGCACCTGAACTGCAGCCTAAACACCATTTGAATTCTTAGTGAACGACAGTTGATCAGCTCTGTTTGAGGCTACAGCAGAAGCTGAAAAAAAAACATGTTTCATTTTTCCAGTTTGGGGGGTGGGTGAGGAGGGGAAGAGTCTGTATAATACATTATGGTGCAGCTTGCAGTGCTGGTGGTTCTCTCTTTTGGTGCCGCAGTTCATTTCCAAAAAGATAGCTGTGCAGGATGAAGTAAGTGTTATCCTTCAGTTTCTCTAGACTGCTGACAAACATTAGACTGGTCTCCAATGCTGATGGAATACAGAAGAAAAAAATACAGTGCATGACCTCCCAAAAATGGGCAAAAACTTTGGGTCTCTCTGGAGGATGCTCTGGAAAGAGGTGGAGGATAGATAGGGTCTGGCAGTCTTTTCCAGCTCCATGCAACCAAGCAGAAGTTAGCAACCACACACATCTCCCCACCTCTGAGGGGCTGTTTGGATCTTGCCGGAGGACACAGCACAGTATGGGAAAAACTGCCATGCATGTCTGCTCTCCACAGACCCAAGAGATCCGTCAGGACTCACTGACATGCTTGCTGTAGGCTTTGCCTCAGAAGGACGAGAATCAAAACCATGTAGGGATGGCAGGGTTTGGCCCATTGTAAATGCTGGCATTTATAACAGTGTCACTGGTTGACTGTTACAGACACTCATGGTTTGCTTTCCACAATGTCATGTAATGATGCTTTGTAATGAGATTTCATACAGTAGTTCCTCAATCTAAGTAAGTACATATTCTACTAGGGGGATGTGGTCTGCATTGACCATACCCAATATGCTATTGTCCCACCAATGATATTTCCGTTACCATTTACTAACATTTTTTTGAAGGCATTGCCACTTAAGAGTTCTCTTGCCTCTATTAGAGGACAATGTAAGCCCGAAACCAACAAAATACTCTGCTCTGAAGGCAACATTCATTTCATCAGGCACTGAANAAAGTTATACTAAAATGTATTAGAACTTTTACATCTCCCACCCACACAAATGGAGCAGTCCCTTCCTACCCCTCCACAGCTTCCAGCCTCAAATATCCTGGCATAAAGTGATCAGACAAAATAGGTGACATGTTTTTATTGGTTCCTCCAGACTATGACGACATTTCCTAAAACACTGAGCCAGGAAACTATGAATGTCTCTGAAAAAATGGAAAGGGTCAGGCTATTTCAAAGGGCATGTCTTTGCTAAGAAGCCTTTGTTGTAGATGTATAGGCCACTTAAGATCTGATTAATAATAACAAAAGTATTTAGGTATATTATGAACATATTTGTAATATCTCTCTGTTAAGAAAGTTTCACCCCTCTTCACCTTTTTGAGAATTAATATAAGAATGTTAATCAGCTCGCCTAAGACTTTGTAAAGTAGTGTATCCATTCCAAGATCAGAATCCCCGGCAGATCTGTACATGCTCCCCATCTCAGGCTGTTAGTGGAGGGAGAAACGGAAATGGTCTCAATTTATCAACATTAAAAAAAGGAAGACCAGGAAGATTTTCTAGATTTATCTCAGCTGCATTGGCCTGCACTTGGCAGCACAAGCCAGGTCAGGCAGCTGCAGGCAGGGTCAGATATTCTTTAAAAAAAACTCTGTGTGTTTTATACACAAGCACTAAACCAAACCAACTGGTCCTCTAACAGGAGCACAGCACACTGCACTCAGGACAGAAAGAGGGATCCTACAAAACAGAAAGAGGGCTCCACAAAACCTTCTAATTTTCTAGTGCATACTACCTCTTTGTTTCCATTCCTTTGTCATCAGATCTAGGAATTATCAAGGGGGAAAGAAAGGACTTTAACAAAAGCCTTGGAAGTAAAGGTGCTCCAAAGCCATCACCACTTAATTCATGGACAGATTAATTTCACCTGCAATCCCAGTTCTAATCCTGACTGCATGGAGTTTGCAGGAGGGTCAGTTCCCTAACACAGGGGTGCAAAGGAGATTTAAACCCAACCTGCCTACAGCACATACAGTATGATGCATTTTACACAGAAGAGCGCTGAGACATCCTAAAAGAAGTACAAGTCACTCTGCTCTTACTGACTCAAGAACCTGACTTATCTGTCATGTCTCAAACAATTACCATCTGATCACACCACAAATGCTCCAGGTAAAAATCCCACTATTGCACAGTGCCATCTCCTGGGCAAGCAAGACTGGAAAAAACTCTTCACACCCCTCTGCTCTCTCACAGCATGCAATGTTAGCATCGTCTCCAGTGCACTGCCAGGCCAAGCATTACCTCTGTTCTCAGAAGGCAGGCCATGACTGCATGGAAAGAAGAGCAGATTGTTTACAGCTCCCACCGGGAAACGTGAGACTCAGCAAACGTGAGACTCAGCAACCCGCTCTTGAGGAAGGTTGTATCTGCATAGGCAAGTGCCACGCAAACCCACAGGATAAAGTTCACTCTGGGTTGCTGGCTAATCACAATTTAGCGATCAGGGCTTCCTTTCAACATCCAAACAGGAAATGGGAGTGGAGGAAGTGAAAGCTTAATAATTTCTTGCATTTTAACAAGTTACACAAGCCACTCCAATAAAAAAGTTTTGCTAAGTGAGCTTAAACCTAGTGCATAGTCTGCCCCAATGGCAAGCATTTATCATTAAAACCAAGCTGCATATCTTGGAAAGAAAACACTGATGCAAATATTTCATTCAGCACAGCTTAATTTCCAGGACAAGAGGACATCGAGCTACGGAATAAATCTGAAGATCCTACCTTACTGTAATCACAAATCTTGAGACTACAATCCTCAAACCAAACCAGAGGTTTGGCATCTCTCTTGAAATATTCAGGAAAAAAAAAACCCCACCATTAGAAGGGTAACTTTTTACTTACCACAAATTCTTAAATCTATAATGGCCCCTGAAAAAGAAACAAGAAAATCAGACATAAAGTGGAAAGAAATGGAGCTAACACAATCTTTTAGGGCTACTGTTCGCATTGGCTCTGTATATCACACAACAGCTGCATGGTCATGCAGTAGAGGGTCAGGAAAGCTGCAGAAGAAAGTCCCTGGGGGACAACGAGAACCCTAAAAGGCCTAAGGGAGCAAAGGACTCTCAGGCCCCCACACCAAATGCAGCAAGGAACATCTCTCCATCTTCAGGTCACCACGTCACAGCCCCTGGCAAAAATGAAAAGTCTGGCCCATGACACACTCCTAACTTGGTGCTATCTTAACTGCAGGAGGAAGAAAAAAAGGTTTGTGTAACTGTTGAGTAACTCTCAAGAGTTCAAGACAGATGAAAAACCAGTCTCTTGGCTGCCTGAAGATATTAAGACAGATTAAGGACAAAAATGAGATGACTTATATGGGTGGATGCAGACGGATGTTTTGAGGGAACAAAACTGCCCCAGGACTACCAGGCAGAACTTGTTTTTTAAGGATGTGCCCAGCAAAAAAGATAAATGTCTTGAAGACTCAACAGTAAAGAAAGAGATTACTTAAGTGGGCTACACAGAGAAGAGAATAAAGGCAAAGGAATTTATCATGGCCCACAATAAACTGGCTGGAGTAAATAAGGAGATAAAACTCTATGAGTGTATGCTCTGCATTATGGATTGTGAAGGTAGATTTTTTTCCCTAGTTCCAGCAATAGAGACACAAGCAATCCTAATTTCAAGATTAGCATTTACCATAAACTGCCATAAGCCACCTCAACATACTTGTTACACTATGCACATGGTTGGAAACATGCACCTTACTGTGGACTCTCATATTACTGCTCTGAGCAACTTAAGAGGGGAGAAAGTTTGTTTTACATGTGAACTTCCATCCTGGATCCTCCAGGGTCAGATCTTTTTTATGGTAGGCATTCCCTGTTTCCAAGGCTACAGAAGGCCAATCAGATATTTAATCAGTGTGGGTTTTGGACCACCCATCAGCAAAAACTCTCCAAAACAAGAGTTTTGAAAGCTGAAAAACAATGTCTGTGTTAAGACTGCTAGGCTTGGTGGTTTGTTTGTTTGGTTTTTGAAACTTAATCATAGGTAGGTATTACCTCTTTCACTGGAAACACTGATACCCTTTCTGAAGGGCTGATATTGCTACCTTGCACTAAGACTCACAGTACCAGCTGTGTCCAAGCATTTACTTCTGTGGAGTCACTGACTACCTCTTTCACTTCTCTCTTAGGATGTTTGTATCCAGGGCAGCAATGCCACTTCCTACTACGTGAAAAAGACCATGATGCCTTTGCAGGATTGTCACCTGCTCTGTTCCCAAAATGATGGCATCTGCAAGAACATTCAGGTTTCCAGCCTGTGACGCTCCAGCAGGTCAGTTGATCTCCACTTAACTTCTGTAGTACCCAAATGCCTTCCTTAAGCCAGAGATTTCCAATTTTCTTCCCCTCTCCTCTTGAAGAGCAGTGTGAAAGATTGTGACAAGGTTACTTTGATAAGGAGCAGCGAAGAGCTCATATCTGTTTATCAGCTGTGACTGTACCAACAATCCACTGCTAAAAAAGGAGGAAGAATGTGCTTGAAAGTTCTTTGTGAGAGACACATTATGACCTATGTCCTCCTTGCCCCATGTTCACACCACATCTAAGCTCACATGCTCCAGTCGCTTAAGTGTGTAAAGGAAGATGCAGTCATGACCAGTTTCTCTGGAACAGACAACAGGTAGCTGTTAAATAAGAATTATTTCACCATGAGATGCTTGTACTGGATCTCACCCAAAAACTTTTCATGTATTGCATATATTACTGTTTTGCTGCAATTGCTGCCTCAAAGCAAAGCAAAAACTTTGACAGATATATGCATGAGATCATCTAGACAAGGAGACTGTATATTGGGAGAGGTGTGGTAATACTTGACAAAATAGATTATCTTTTTCCATTTGTCTTCCAAAATAAAGGTTTTCTTGGATGATGAACTTGGGGGTTCCTAGAGTTTTGTCCACAGAGGGTAACTTAAGGGGTGGGACATCAGGGTAGGGGCTGCACAACAAAAATCAAACTGCATGACAGTGTTGAAGAACCACAATCTGAAAATCCCTCTGAGGGTCATGCTTAGCAGCTTTCTAGGACAGCCTCTGGGAATCTCTGACTCAGATGCTGAATTCTTGTGAGGAATATAATTGATCCTTTTGGGGTTTTTTTCCTCCTCAAAAACACATTTCTGCAGGTCTTCTTTTTTTGTGATGATTATTGGGCTTTGTGTTACACAAGCAGAAGACTGACAAGGCAAGAACAGACATATTAACCTTTCAATTTGTAATGTAATTGTAAATGCTTGTAAGCTCACAACAAGCGATAGTCTTTATTGAGAAGGCCTCCAGCTCTAGAAGCGGTTCACTTTATATTCAGGTGGTGGTGGAAGCAAAGGGGCTCTTACTGCTTAAATCTTCAGTACACTTTTAAAGTTTATTTTCATAGTCTGAAGGCTTGGAAAGGCTCACTGTGGTCTTATTATTTGCATGATGTGGTTTCTCTGGACCACAAACTTACACAAAGAGGAAATATTTTTGCCTTGCATCATCTCTGCAAGTGAGAGAGAGCCTAGAGAGGGAAGAGTAACTCCTGTGGAGATATATGGTCCTACAGGATGTCAGCCTCCATTCACATCTCTCCAAGTGGAGATGACAACTGTAAACTGTACCTAAGACTGAGTGCAGAACTATGCCAGTTGGATGTCATTTCACCCATGGAAAAGTAAGATAAATAAAATTTTAGGCTTACAGGCGCTCTCTTGCACTTACACTTTATGTGTGTATTTTCAATGGCCTCTCATTCCCAGTTGCACACAGATTCACAAAATAAGAGATATTAACAACTTGTTCTCCAGTTTGCAGGGCTGGCAGGAAGACTTGCTCAGATGGTAGGCCTATGTCTGCTACTAACAAGGCTGCAGCCTACTTAATGTAAGGTAAATTAATGGAGAACATCTACTTTAGTCTTTAGATATAAGTAGGTGTAACAGAGAATTCCCTTCCATCAACATAAACCACAGAATCACAGAATGTTAGGGATTGGAAAGGACCTCGAAAGATCATCTAGTCCAATCCCCCTGCCGGAGCAGGAACACCTAGATCAGATTGCACAGGAACGCATCCAGGCAGGCTTTGAATGTCTCCAGAGAAGGAGACTCCACAACCTCTCTGGGCAGCCTGTTCCAGTGCTCTGTCACCCTCACTGTAAAGAAGTTTTTTCTCATATTCAAGTGGAAC